>JASAMZ010007009.1:0-73086 GCA_030248115.1 Linhomoeus sp. GSCO2_2 | reverse complement strand
TCGCCCCCCTTGAGTGTGTACCATAATTTCGTTATGCGCATGCAAGTTTCTGCGACGCATGATTGTTTCACGTGTAGGTACTATTGTAAAAGTGGCAAATTTGGACTTTCTAACTGGTAAATCTGAGAATTTCTTAGCCGATAGGGTACGTTTAGAGCATAGCGCTACGATTCACTCACCGAAACGACAGGCCGACGCAACAATCAACAGCAAAGTTGTCGCAATTTCCACACGCAACATAGTTTTTGCGCCTTCAAAACCGCTTGTTGACAGTGACACTTTCACTTACACAATGCTGTGCTCACATTACACCTTCCCTTCCTTCCGCCGCATTATATACCCCTCCTACACACAAGATGGCGTGACTCACACACCCAAACGAGCGTCACGCACCCACTCACCAGATTGCGCGCGGGGTGAGACAAAGGTTGTTTTCGACTTCTGATGCTTCGTGTGCCTGCTTGTCCGTCGGCAGCGAATTACCCTTGCTAAAATCGTGAGTGTTTACTAAAGTCTGTTCCAAAATAAAGTGAACAGGAGGTTTTTCAGCAGAAATCTTGCACCTAGTTAAAGGAAAGTGATATTTTTGTCGCGGCAGTCGATAGTGGTGCAGGAGTAGTGTTGGTGCGCGTTTTATCTCGCGCTGAATCACGCCCGGAACACGCACAGAAAATTACGCTCCAAGGAAAAATTTTTTACTTTTTGGTACCCAAAGCGATTTTGCCCGTTTTAAGCGCAAATTGTAAAGGGACATGTCCTTAGTAATCGTGCAAAGTTTGGCGGTCGGTAGCTTAATGCACTAAAAGTTACAGCAGTTTTCCCGACCCTCACTTTTTCAAAATCCTTAAGGAAATTTTGAAAGCGCCGAAAAAGTGGCACTTTCTAATATCTTACGAACGACTTGCCCGATCTTAATAATTTTTGCACCACATATGTAGGACATGTTGTAGGTACCTGTGTGGTGAGCGGTAAACTCAGTCGCTTATCGGGAGGTAGAGATATGGGCTGCCGAAGTGCAACGGCGCGAAAACTGGACTGGCCGCGAACTGGCCATCATGGAAGATTGGGGATGCGGCTTGGTAGGTGCGCTGCATAGACACTGGCCTGCTTTACACTGTTGCCAAGTTTCATTTTAATCGGTTACGTAGCGCGCAAGTTATTATCAAAACAACGTACTCCGCCAGTCATGCAACACTTGGCAAAATCGAGCTGCACTTCCAACCACTGTTACTCGCGACATACGTGGCACATCACTTTCATTTTAATTGCGTTCGACTGGCCAACATGTCCCTTTTAACATCTGCTATTCCCCATTTGTTTATTCATTAACTTATTTTTCACTAAAGTCTGTTCAAAAATAATGAGAACTGGGGGTTTTTCGGCTGGCTCCGTGACCTGTTTCAAGGTAGGTGCGCGGTAGGGGTACCAATCGATAGAGTATGGAGAGTGGGTTTGCACCATGCGTGTTTTGCGAAAATTACGCAACACGCACGAAAACAACGCTCACTGAAAAAAATCGACTTTTCAATACGTGACCGATTTTCTTCGTTTTTTCAATTGCATTTTGTAGATTAATATGTCCTTATTAAGTGTGTAAATTTTTGGCGGCCCTAGCTCGACGCATAAGAAAGTTACAGCGATTCTCCCGACCCCTACTTTTTAAATCCTTAACAAATTTTGTACATCGCCGCAAAAAATTGCCAAAACTCTGTAACTTGCGAATGGCTTGACCGATCTTGCTCATATTTGGACAGCGTATGGTAGGCATATAGGAACAGCTTTAAACCAATCGACAGCCTCAAGCAGCCCCTACATTTCTTGAGCATCGGTCATTTCAAGACGCCGTCGCGGAAAAAGGGAACTGGGTGGGGACTGGGTATATTTTTTAATCGGAGACGGCCGAACTGCAGTGCGCTGCGTAGGTACCCATACCTCTAATAGTGTGCTGAGTATCGCCGAGATTCCTCAATCGTCACGAAAGATATTCGCAAAAGAAGATTTTTTCCTTGTCTGGCGGGCGCTGTAATTTTTTCACTTTTGTTGATTGGCTGCAACTTTTTGCCTGGTAGGACTAGCTATGTCTGGCTTTTTTTTGCTCGGCCTGAGCTGGCTAACCCTATCAGGTAGCTCGGCGCGCGACTTGTACGTGCGTGCGTGCGTACGACGTCCGGCACGCGTCCGCACGTCCGTACGTTCGTGCGTCACGCTCGCTTCAGGCTGAATAACTCGCTGGTTCTACGCTACGGAGTTTGAGACATCGTCGGGTAGCCCACGGACTCCTCTAGCCTTCTAAGTAGTCGAAACTAATAAGTTTTCAAATTCGGGCGCTACAGTATCCCAAAGTGGGGTCCATTTTAAGACAAAAGTTGACTGAAATGGAGCTCAGTTGCATATCAAAGTGAAGTGCTCAGCTCCTGAGCACTATCCGACAAAAAAGGCCGTTCCAAACGTTTAGATAAATAACTACAGTAACCAAAACGCGTCGAAAAGTGGAAACGACACGCTTGCTTCGGGCTTAATAACTCGCTTGTCAGACGTTGCTGAGTTGAGTTCGACACATCATCGGGTAGCCCGCGGACTCCTCTAGCGTTCTAGGTGGTCGAACCTAAAATAAGTTTTCAAATTCGAGCGCTACAGTATCGCAAAGTGGGGTCCATTTTAAGACAAAAGTTGACCGAACCTAGTCAAATCTCATATCAAAGTGAAGCGCTCGAGCTCCTGAGCACGAATTTGACAACTAAAAGTTTCATAAGTTTAAGCAGAGCGCTACAGTAACCAAAACGCGTCAGAAAGTGGTAATTTTGGCATAGTCGCAGGCTCTATAACTCGCTCGGCCGACGTCGTAGGAAGAAATTTAAGACATCGTCGAGAAGCTTGCGGACTCTTCTAGCCATCGGAGCAGCCAAAACTAGAACAAGTCTTCCAATTCGAGCGCTACAGTATCCGAAAGTGGGGTCCATTTTAAGCACAAAAGTTTACCGAATCTGGTGAAATTGCATATCCAAATGAAGCGCTCGAGCTTCGGAGCACGAATCGAACAGCAAAAAGGCTCAAAAGTTTAAACATAGCGCTACAGTAGCCAAAACGCTTCCACACCTAAAGTTACAGACGTGGCTTTTTTAAAAAAAACTTTTTAGAACACATTTTCTTGCTGTAAAGAATTAAACCCGGGCGACCCTAATGTTGCGTAGCAAGACCGCTCCAATAAGAGAGGTCGTGAGAAGACTCGAGAGGTTACACGGACACGGAAAGGGCCTCGCTACAAGCTCAGTACAAGTACAAAGCTCAAACCGACTCCGCTTTTTAAAAGAGACTTGTTTTTTTTTTTTTTTTTTTTTTTTTCGCTCGGCCTCAGCCGAGCGAACCGTGTCAAGACCTCGGCGTGTTCGCGTACGTGCGTACGTGCGTACGTACGTCGGCCCGTCACGCTAGCTTCGGGCTTAATAACTCGCTCGTCCGACGTCGTAGGGTGGAGTTTGAGACATCGTCGAGTAGCCTGCGGACTCCTCTCGCCGTCTGAGTGGTCGAAACTGAAATAACTTTTCAAACTCGCGCGCTACAGTATCCCAAAGTGGGGTCCATTTTAAGACAAAAGTTGACCGAAGCTAGTGAAATCGCATATCAAAGTGAAGCGCTCGAGCTCTCTGAGCACGAATCCGACAACAAAAAGTTTCAAAAGTTTAAACAGAGAGCTACAGTAACCAAAACGCGTCGAAAACTGGAAACGACACGCTTGTTTCGGGCTTAATAACTCGCTCGTCTGACGTCGTGGGGTTGAGTTCGACACATCGACGGGTAGCCCTCGGACTGCTATCGACATCTGTGTGGACATAACTAAAATAAGTTTTCAAACTCGCGCGCTACAGTGTCCCAGAGTGAGGTTTCATTTGAGATAAAAGTTGACCGAAGCTAGTCAAATTGCATATCAAAGTGAAGCGCTCGCGCTCCTGAGCACGAATCCGACAACAAAAAGTTTTAAAAGTTTAAACAGAGAGCTACAGTAACCAAAACGCGTCGAAAATTGGAAACGACACGCTCGCTTCGAGCTTAATAACTTGCTTGTCTGACGTCGCTGGGTTGAGTTCGACACATCGATGGGTAGCCCTTGGACTACTCTCGCGAACTGTGACGTCGAAATAATAACAAGTTTTAAAAATTGCGCGCTACAGTATCCCGAAGTAATGTCCGCGAAAAATCAAACCCTCATCGAACCTAGTCGAATCGCATATCAAAATGAAGCGCTCGACCTCTAAAACAACTCAACTTTTTAGCACTCCGACCCCAAAAGGGGCGGAGTGCTATAGTGGAGCTTTGCTCCGATCAAAACTTTCGCCACTCACTTTCGTGCCTCATTTCTCATCCGATTTGGACGGGGTTTTTTTTAATCGATAGCTCTCGAGGGATAGTAGGTGTGGACGGACCTTCATTTTTTTTTCGCGTGGTGGAAAAATTTTGAGAAAAATTCAAAAATTTGAATTTCTACTTACTGGTAGGGTGTTCAGCAGCTGCTACTTTCTGGAATAATGGGCCGATTTTGATGCACTTTGGATATGTTGTAGTCCTCGACGAGACGAAGAGGGGACAAAAAGAATCCCGACCCTCTAGGTCGACGCGTTCTCGGGTTACGGTAGCCGAAAGTGGTTTTTTGACAAAAATTTGCCTTCCAAAAATCCTCGTAAATCAGGGAGTTGTTGGATCGGGCCAGATATCTCAAATCGGCAAGATTAACATGTTCTCTTTCGTTTAAGACCAAAATCTCTGAAATCCGCCGCGGAAATCTTGAGTTCTGCTGTGCCAACGGGTCTCCGTCGGGGGTCGAAAATGCCGATTTTTGACTTTCGGCCGTTTTAGCGGCCGATTGCGATTATTTATGGTCAAATGGACTGCACCACGCGATTCCCCCTCGAAAACTGATCCGGAATCGATTTTCAAAAATATTTTTCCGGCTACCGTACCCCGGCCGCGTCCAAAATTCGAATTTCCACTCGGGTGGTCAAAATCAATGTTGGAGTCGATCCCGGTGCTTTCGAGGTCGCTGATGCCGAATCTGGCGTTATTTTGGCGTTTTGGATCAAGATTGGAGAGTTTTGGTCGAAAATCGACCTATCGTAGCCATATCGTATTCGACGAAACTGAAAGTGTGGTAATTGTACGGTTGAAGTGTCGATTCTAGGGTCAGTATTTCGCGGCGAGGAACGCGAATTCGCTATTGGTTTCTTCCATATTGTGTCGATTATGCCCTCAAACAGCCACTTTCCTAATGCCGAAATTTAAATTTGAATGCAACTTTTACCGTACTCCCCTCAAACTGTGTTGTAACTTAAAGTTGCGCGCCCATTCAAACTTCTGGATTGAAGGAAATGCAGTGCGGAAAGACGGCGTGGTAAAGTGAGCATTTGCGCATGAATTGTCAATTCTTCCCGTCCAAAATGGTAAGGCGAGTCGGCGATTGGCGCAGCCCGGAATCTTAGCTGCCGGCTACATGTTGAATCGAACCGAAATGGCAAATTTTGGGCTCAATTCGGCTTAGTCTACAGGATTTCGGTGGAGTTCTGCTGCGCGCCGGTCCTTGTAAGTGGAGGGAATATGCGTACTCTGAAACTCGCGCGCCGGCGGAAATTGTGGAGAATCTTCGGGCGGAAATCGGCCCTATTTCTCATGATAAGTGAGTGGCGGTCTGCTTTCTCCCGTTCTGGTCGGAGTGCTTCACTGCAGGTTCTCCTGGACGTTTCCCTTGTTCAACATTTTTGTTGGTTACGACTATGCTCGAATTCTGCTGCTATCAGGAGCTGCGGTGCCACCAAGCCAATCGGAAAGATCTACTAATATCGTTACACTGAGGCCAAAATCGCACAGTATCTCAGGAACCAATAGACGTAGCGCACACATCGGCGCATCGATTGGTGCACAAATAAAGTCACTAGCACTAGCCAGCAACAAGCTATGGCCAGAAAACGGCAGCTCCAAATCTGGGCGGCAAAACGGCCAATTTGGCGTTTCTAGCAGCATATTTGAATGGCTGCTGTCCGCGAAGTTTTGGATTGATAGGTCTGATATTTTACACGAAGATAGCCTATATGCCTACCATACGCTGTCCAAATATGAGCAAGATCGGTCAAGCCATTCACAAGTTACAGAGTTTTGGCAATTTTGTGAGGCGATTTTCAAAATTTGTTAAGGATTTAAAAAAGTATGGGTCGGGAGAATCGCTGTAACTTTCTTGTGCGTCGAGCTAGGGTCGCCAAATTTTGCACACTTGAGAGGGACATATTAGTCTACAAAATGCAATTGAAATGAGAAAAATCGGTCACGTAATGAAAAAGTCGATTTTTTTCAGTGAGCGTTGTTTTCTGTGCGTGTTGCGTAATTTTCGCAAAACACGCATGGTGCAACCCACTCTCCATACTCTATCGATTGGTACCCCTGCACACTATATTGAAACAGGTCACGGAGCCAGCCAAAAACCCTAAGTTTGCGTTCTGCTTGGAAACGGACTTTAGTTCGCTAGCTCAGTCGTTCCGTTTTTGTACGGTAGACGGAGACGATCTTGATTAGTTGGATAGCTCTCGACTCACCTGATCATTTGTTCTTCTATTGCATTCAGAAATTCAAAAGTTTGAATTTCGGGAGCTACAGTAACCCAATGGTTTATAACGCAAAACTTATCTAACTCGCTCATTCTCCGTCGAGACGATCTTGAGTTCATTGAATAGGGGCACACTGATAATTCCGTTAAGAGAAGTCAAAGTTTCAAAAGTTTGAATTGCGCGCGCTACAGTAACCCGAAAGTCCAAAACGCAAAACGGCTCTAACACGCTCGTCTTACGTGGTAGAGTAGCATGCGATAGGTCAACTAAAGGGTCTCGACGTGCTCTTTCATTTGGCGTTGAGAAAAATTTTGTTAGTTACACGAACACGCACCACGAAAAGCGACATTCTTGCGTTTTTAGCATCAAAATAGCTTTAACTCGCTCAGCGTGCATCAAGTAGAGAGACGATCTTGAGTTGCTGGATAGCTCTTGACTCACTGATCATTTGTTCTTCTATTGGTCAAAACTCAAACGTTTCAGTATCGCAAACTACATAACCCAAAGGTTCAAACAGCAAATGGGCCCTAACTCGCTCGTCTTACGTTGTAGAGCGGCATTCGCTCGACTGTTTGAAAGCTTACGTTGAGGCAGTTGCTGAACGGTCATTCCTAAAGAAATACTTTTGTTTTTTTTTAAACCCTTGTCTTACGAACAGCTTTGTCTGCAAAAATAATTAATCCCGGGCGATGCCAATGTTACCCTGCGACAACCACTCAAATATTTCGTGTGTCTTGCTTGAAAAAGAGAATCATCCGACAATCCAATGTCTCACACGCAAAGCCTCTCAGAAAGGAGCGTGTCAGAAGTAGCGCATGAATAGTGAACTGCGGGCACGCGTCATATCGGAAAGGCTTCGAAATACTTTACAAAAGTATCCACTCTTTTACTCTTCCACTTTAAAACACTCACAAACCACTCTGTATTAATAAAACAACTCAGACTTTTTAAAACAGCTTGTTTGCAGAAATCTTGCACCTAGGTTAAAGGAATGTGACACTGCTTGGTGGCAGTCGATAGTGGTGCAGGAGTAGCGTTGGTGCATGTTTATCTACACACTAATCACGCAACACGCACAGAAATTACGCTCCAAGGACTTTTGAATTTCGAAGTCTCTTAGCGCAATTCTCAGTGAGTCAAGACCTACTCCATAAAGTCCAAGATCTCCTTCCTACGACTTACCAACAGCAAGATCTGAGAGCATGACACACGAACGCACGCACGCACGCACGCACGCTAAGCTCTCGTAAGGGTTGGCCCGGCTCGGCCGGGCGAAAAAACCTCCAGTTCACTTTATTTTGGAACAGACTTTAGCAATATGGGAAAATTCGCACAAACATGAAATAGATTTTGCACACGCATCGCAGGGCATTGCGTTTACCGTTTGTGAGTGTGCGGCGAGCTAGTTAGAGCTGATGTTTTCATAATTTCGAGCATGAATTCCAATTTCAAACAAGATGTTTTAAAAAGTTGAGTTGTTTTATTAATACAGAGTGGTTTGTTGAGTATTTTAAAGTGGAACAGTAAAAGAGTGGATACTTTTGTAAAGTATTTCGAAGCCTTCCGATATGACGTGCGCCCCGCCCGGGAGTTCACTATTCATGCGCTACTTTTGACACACTCCTTTCTGAGGGTATCTTGCAGGGCAACAATGGGATCGCCCGGGATTATTTTTTAAGCAAGACACACGCATTTATGAGCGGTTGTTGCAGGGCAACATTGGTATCGCCCGGGATTAATTTTTAGCAGACAAAGTTGTTCGTAAGACAAGGGTTTAAAAAACAAAAGTATTCCTTTTAGGAATGACCGTTCAACAACTGCCTCAACGTAAGCTTTCAAACAGTCGAACGAATGCCGCTCTACAACGTAAGACGAGCGAGTTCGGGCCGATTTGCTGTTTGAACCTTTGTTGCTGTAGCTCGCCAAATTCAAACTTTCCAATTTCGACTTCTCTTAACGGAATGATTAGTATGACGAAACCTCTTCGACAAACTCAAGATCGTCTCTCTCCAGCAATTCAAGATCGTCTCTCTACGACGCACGCTGAGCGAGTTCGAGCGATTTCTATGCTAAAAACGCTAGATTGTCGCTTGTCGTGGTGCGTGTTTGCGCAATTAACAAATTTTTCACGTCAATTGAAAGAGCACGTCGAGACCTTTTAGTTGACCTATCGCACGCCGCTCTACGACGTAAGACGAGCGAGTTAGAGCGGTTTTCCGTTTTGACCTTTCGGTTACTGTAGCGCGCAAAATTCAAACTTTTGAATTTCGAAGTCTCTTAGCGACATTACCAGTAAGTCGAGAGCTATCCACAAAGCCCAAGATCTCCTTCCTACGACTTACCAACGCCGAGATATGAGAGCGTGACGAACGCACGCACGCACGCACAGACGGACGGACGAACGCACGATAAGCTCTCGTAGGGGTTCCCCCGGCTGAGGCCGGGCGGAGAAAACGGCAAATACAGAAACAAGTCCAAACGACACGCCTAAAGCAGTGCAATGCGCCTTGTCACACTACTATACTGTCCATACAAAACAACGGTCTTCGCAAGTTCTTCCTTTCGAAATTCCTGTCCAAATTTTCAAAATTTCTAGATTTCAATCCATTCCACTCGTGGACGCGGCTGGGGTTACGGTAGTGTGAGTGTTGGGTTTTATTTCCTGCCCCATATCTTTCTCCACCTCCCCCACCCTTTTTCTCGCGCGTCTTGTGCCGATTCAGCTCCCAGACCTGTATGCAAATTTGGCGGGAAATGTGGAGACTTTTTTGAAAATTTTAAAAAAATCGAATTCGAAATTCACAATTTGCAGTTGAATCTATAATGTCCTATTCTGAACAACATAAATCAAATTGAGTTAAATAAATTAAAATAAATATAAACAACGTTAACTAATTAAAATAATTAAGCAGTATTTTAACAAAGTAAATTAATTAATTAATTTACAAATTAATATAAACTACACAAATTTACTGCAAATGTTTTATTACTATCTTAACAACATTTAAATTAAATAATAAATTAGATCTTAATCTGACAAAATTCACAACTTTTCGAATTACGAGAGGACAAAAGTTGTACCGATGGGAGGGAACGTGCGAATTTGCGCTTTCGTTAACTGTGAAAAATCGCTGAGTATTTTCGAATTTTTAATTAAATATCCCAAAATTTCACAAAAACCTGAATGTAGGACTCGGTAAGCATGATCATTTCAGGCAGGATTTCCGCCACGTGCAAATCCTCCAGCTCGTACCACTTGCCAGTGCTCTGTGGAAATAATGAATATAAAAGCACCATACACACGCCATGAAACACCAAAACGGCAGGTTAATAAAACCACCGCCGAAAATCCACAGCAAATATCGGCTGCTTCGGGACTTCTCAAAAGCCCATCCCGCGATTGTTTGGCTAACGAGAAATTTTGCCACGCAACCTGCCAGAAATATATTTTGTTGTGCGCAAAAAACGTCGCAGTCCTTGCGCAAAGCGTGCAAATAAAGCTTCACTGCGCTTGAGGGATGTTTGTGGTGGGCTTTTAGAAGTCCCGAAGCAGCCGATATTTGCTGTGGATTTTTGGCGGTGGTTTCCATTAACCTGCCGTTTTGTGGTGTTTCATGGCGTGTGTATGGTGCTTTTATATTCATTATTTCCACAGAGCACTGGCAAGTGGTACGAGCTGGAGGATTTGCACGTGGCGGAAATCCTGCCCCCAATGATCACGCTGACCGAGTCCTACATTCAGGTTTTTGTGAAATTTTGGGATATTTGATTAAAAATTCGAAAATACTCAGCGATTTTTTCACAGTTAACGAAAGCGCAAATTCGCACGTTCCCTCCCATCGGTACAACTTTTGTCCTCTCGTAATTCGAAAAGTTGTGAATTTTGTCATTAAGATCTAATTTATTATTTAATTTAAATGTTGTTAAAATAGAATAACATTTGCAGTAAATTTGTGTAGTTTATATTAATTTGTAAATTAATTAATTAATTTACTTTGTTAAAATACTGCTTAATTATTTTAATTAGTTAACGTTGTTTATATTTATTTTAATTTATTTAATGAATTTGATTTATGTTGTTTAGAATAGGACATTATAGATTCAACTGCAAATTGTGAATTTCGAATTCGATTTTTTTAAATTTTCAAAATTTCAAATTTCCCGCCAAATTTGCACAGGTCTGGGAGCTGAATCGGCACAAGACGCGCGAAGAAAGGGTGGGGGAGGTGGAAGAAGATATGGGGCAGGAAATAAAACCCAACACTCACACTACCGTAACCCCAGCCGCGTCCACGAGTGGAATGGATTGAAATCTAGAAATTTTGAAAATTTGGACAGGAATTTCGAAAGGAAGAACTTGCGAAGACCGTTGTTTTGTATGGACAGTATAGTAGTGTGACAAGGCGCATTGCACTGCTTTAGGCGTGTCGTTTGGACTTGTTTCTTGTATTTGCCGTTTTTTTCGCCCGGCCTCAGCCGGGCGAACCCCTACGAGAGCTTATCGTGCGTTCGTCCGTCCGTCTGTGCGTGCGTGCGTGCGTTCGTCACGCTCTCATATCTCGGCGTTGGAAAGTTGTAGGAAGGAGATCTTGGGCTTTATGGATAGCTCTCGACTTACTGGTAATGTTGCTAAGAGACTTCGAAATTCAAAAGTTTGAATTTCGCGCGCTACAGTAACCCGAAGGTTAAAACGGAAAACGGCTCTAACTCGCTCGTCTTACGTCGTAGAGCGGCGTGCGATAGGTCAACTAAAAGGTCTCGACGTGCTCTTTCAATTGACGTAAAAATTTGTTAATTGCGCAAACACGCACCACGAAAAGCGACATTCTCGCGTTTTTAGCATAGAAATCGCTCTAACTCGCTCAGCGTGCGTCGTAGAGAGACGATCTTGAATTGCTGGAGAGAGACGATCTTGAGTTTGTTGAATAGGTTTCGTCATACTAATCATTCCGTTAAGAGAAGTCGAAATTCGAAAGTTTGAATTTGGCGAGCTACAGCAACAAAGGTTCAAACAGCAAATCGGCCCTAACTCGCTCGTCTTACGTTGTAGAGCGGCATTCGTTCGACCGTTTGAAAGCTTACGTTGAGGCAGTTGTTGAACGGTCATTCCTAAAGGAATACTTTTGTTTTTTAAACCCTTGTCTTACGAACAACTTTGTCTGCTAAAAAAATTAATCCCGGGCGATACCAATGTTGCCCTGCAACAACCGCTCAGAAATGCGTGTGTCTTGCTCAAAAAAATAATCCCGGGCGATCCCATTGTTGCCCTGCAAGAACCCCTCAGAAAGGAGCGTGTCAAAAGTAGCGCATGAATAGTGGACTCCGGGCGGGCGCACGTCATATCGGAAAGGCTTCGAAATACTTTACAAAAGTATCCACTCTTTTACTCTTCCACTTTAAAATACTCACAAACCACTCTGTATTAATAAAACAACTCAACTTTTTAAAACATCTTGTTTGAAATTGGAATTCACGCTCGAAATTATGAAAACATCAGCTCTAACTAGCTCGCCGCACACTCACAAACGGTAAACGCAATGCCCTGCGATGCGTGTGCAAAATCTATTTCACGTTTGTGCGAATTTTCCCATATTGCTAAAGTCTGTTCCAAAATAAAGTGAACTGGAGGTTTTTTCGCCCGGCCTCAGCCGGGCGAACCCCTACGAGAGCTTAGCGTGCGTGCGTGCGTGCGTGCGTTCGTGCGTCACGCTCTCAGATCTCGCCGTTGGTAAGTCGTAGGAAGGAGATCTTGGACTTTATGGATAGGTCTCGACTCACTGAGAATTGCGCTAAGAGACTTCGAAATTCAAAAGTCCTTGGAGCGTAATTTCTGTGCGTGTTGCGTGATTAGCGCGAGATAAACACGCACCAACGCTACTCCTGCACCACTATCGACTGCCACCAAGCAGTGTCACATTCCTTTAACCTAGGTGCAAGATTTCTGCAAACAAGCTGTTTTAAAAAAGTTGAGTTGTTTTATTAATACAGAGTGGTTTGTGAGTGTTTTAAAGTGGAAGAGTAAAAGAGTGGATACTTTTGTAAAGTATTTCGAAGCCTTTCCGATATGACGCGCGCCCGCCCGGAGTCCACTATTCATGCGCTACTTCTGACACGCTCCTTTCTGAGAGGTTCTTGCAGGACAACATTGGGATCGCCCGGGATTATTTTTTTGAGCAAGACACACGCATTTCTGAGCGGTTGTTGCAGGGCAACATTGGCATCGCCCGGGATTAATTATTTTTGCAGACAAAGCTGTTCGTAAGACAAGGGTTTAAAAAAAAACAAAAGTATTTCTTTAGGAATGACCGTTCAACAACTGCCTCAACGTAAGCTTTCAAACAGTCGAGCGAATGCCGCTCTACAACGTAAGACGAGCGAGTTAGGGCCCATTTGCTGTTTGAACCTTTGGGTTACTGTAGTTCGCGATACTCAAACGTTTGAGTTTCGACCAATAGAAGAACAAATGATCAGTGAGTCAAGAGCTATCCAGCAACTCAAGATCGTCTCTCTACGACGCACGCTGAGCGAGTTAGAGCGATTCCTATGCTAAAAACGCAAGAATGTCGCTTTTCGTGGTGCGTGTTTGCGTAACTAACAAAATTTTTAATGCCAAACGAAAGAGCACGTCGAGACCCTTTAGTTGACCTATCGCACGCCACTCTACGACGTAAGACGAGCGTGTTAGAGCCGTTTTGCGTTTTGGACTTTCGGGTTACTGTAGCGCGCGCAATTCAAACTTTTGAACTTCGACTTCTCTTAACGGAATTATCAGTGTGCCGAAACCTATTCAACGAACTCAAGATCGTCTCTCTCTGACGGAAGACGAGCGAGTTAGATAAGTTTTGCGTTATAAACCATTGGGTTACTGTAGCTCCCGAAATTCAAACTTTTGAGTTTCGACCAATAGAAGAACAAATGATCAGTGAGTCGAGAGCTATCCAACCAACCCAAGATCGTCTCCGTACGACCGTACAAAAACGGAACGACTGAGCTAGCGAACTAAAGTCCGTTCAATAATAATGAGAACTGGAGGTTTTTCGGCTGGCTCCGTGACCTGTTTCAAGATAGGTGCGCGGCAGGGGTACCAATCGATAGAGTATGGAGAGTGGGTTGCACCATGCGTGTTTTGCGAAAATTACGCAACACGCACAGAAAACAACGCTCACTGAAAAAAATCGACTTTTTCATTACGTGACCGATTTTTCTCATTTCAATTGCATTTTGTAGACTAATATGTCCCTATTAAGTGTGCAAAATTTGGCGACCCTAGCTCGACGCATAAGAAAGTTACAGCGATTCTCCCGACCCCTACTTTTTTAAATCCTTAACAAATTTTGAAAATCGCCGCAAAAAATTGCCAAAACTCTGTAACTTGTGAATGGCTTGACCGATCTTGCTCATATTTGGACAGCGTATGGTAGGCATATAGGCTATCTTCGTGTAAAATATCAGACCTATCAATCCAAAACTTCGCGGACAGCAGCCATTCAAATATGCTGCTAGAAACGCCAAATTGGCCGTTTTGCCACCCAGATTTTGGAGCTGCCGTTTTCTGGCCATAGCTTGTTGCTGGCTAGTGCTAGTGACTTTATTTGTGCACCAATCGATGCGCCGATGTGTGCGCTACATTATTGGTTCCTGAGATACTGTGCGATTTTGGCCTCAGTGTAACGATATTAGTAGATCTTTCCGATTGGCTTGGTGGCACCGCAGCTCCTGATAGCAGCAGAATTCGAGCATAGTCGTAACCAACAAAAATGTTGAACAAGGGAAACGTGCAGGAGAACCTGCAGTGAAGCACTCCGACCAGAACGGGAGAAAGCAGACCGCCACTCACTTATCATGAGAAATAAGGCCGATTTCCGCCCGAAGATTCTCCACAATTTCCGCCGGCGCGCGAGTTTCAGAGTACGCATATTCCCTCCACTTACAAGGACCGGCGCGCAGCAGAACTCCACCGAAATCCTGTAGACTAAGCCGAATTGAGCCCAAAATTTGCCATTTCGGTTCGATTCAACATGTAGCCGGCAGCTAAGATTCGGGGCTGCGCCAATCGCCGACTCGCCTTACCATTTTGGACGGGAAGAATTGACAATTCATGCGCAAATGCTCACTTTACCACGCCGTCTTTCCGCACTGCATTTCCTTCAATCCAGAAGTTTGAATGGGCGCGCAACTTTAAGTTACAACACAGTTTGAGGGGAGTACGGTAAAAGTTGCATTCAAATTTAAATTTCGGCATTAGGAAAGTGGCTGTTTGAGGGCATAATCGACACAATATGGAGAAACCAATAGCGAATTCGCGTTCCTCGCCGCGAAATACTACCCTAGAATCGACACTTCAACCGTACAATTACCACACTTTCAGTTTCGTCGAATACGATAGGGCTACGATAGGTCGATTTTCGACCAAAACTCGCCAATCTTGATCCAAAACGCCAAAATAACGCCAGATTCGGCATCAGCGACCTCGAAAGCACCGGGATCGACTCCAACATTGATTTTGACCACCCGAGTGGAAATTCGAATTTTGGACGCGGCCGGGGTACGGTAGCCGAAAAAATATTTTTGAAAATCGATTCCGGATCAGTTTTCGAGGGGGAATCGCGTGGTGCAGTCCATTTGACCATAAATAATCGCAATCGGCCGCTAAAACGGCCGAAAGTCAAAAATCGGCATTTTCGACCCCCGACGGAGACCCGTTGGCACAGCAGAACTCAAGATTTCCGCGGCGGATTTCAGAGATTTTGGTCTTAAACGAAAGAGAACATGTTAATCTTGCCGATTTGAGATATCTGGCCCGATCCAACAACTCCCTGATTTACTAGGATTTTTGGAAGGCAAATTTTTGTCAAAAAACCACTTTCGGCTACCGTAACCCGAGAACGCGTCGACCTAGAGGGTCGGGATTTTTTGTCCCCTCTTCGTCTCGTCGAGGACTACAACATATCCAAAGGGCATCAAAATCGGCCCATTATTCCAGAAAGTAGCAGCTGCTGAACACCCTCCCAGTAAGTAGAAATTCAAATTTTTGAATTTTTCTCAAAATTTTTCCACCACGCGAAAAAAATGAAGGTCCGTCCACACCTACTATCCCTCGAGAGCTATCGATTAAAAAAAACCCCGTCCAAATCGGATGAGAAATGAGGCACGAAAGTGAGTGGCGAAAGTTTTGATCGGGAGCAGCTCCACTATAGCACTCCGCCCCTTTTGGGGTCGGAGTGCTAACAAGTCTCTTTTAAAAAGCGGAGTGGTTTTGAGCTTTGAATTTTTACTGAGATTGTAGCAAGGCCCGTTCCGATTTCGTGCAGCGTCTTTGACTCTCCTCGCGACTACACTTTTTGGAGTGGTCTTGCTACGCAACATTGGTATCGCTCGGGTTTAATTCTTTACACCAAGAAAATCATCTTTTCAGACTTAATTTAAAAAAAAAGACACTGGAATCTGACGCAAAACTACAGGTTAATTGTGAGCATGATTTGATGTTGGCTTGCAGTGAGCTCTTCAGCGATGTCAAGACCGCCGCTCTGCAACGCACGAGTGCCAAGATATAACAAACCAAAATCTGCAGTTTTCATCGCGTTTTGGTTACTGTATGTAGCCCTCTCATTGACCTTTTGAAACTTTTTGTTGTCGGATTCTTGCTCAGGAGGTCGAGCGCTTCATTTTGATATGCGATTCGACTAGGTTCGATGAAGTTTTGACTTTTCACGGACATTACTTCGGGATACTGTAGCGCGCAATTTTTAAAACTTGTTATTATTTCGACGTCACAGTTCGCGAGAGTAGTCCGAGGGCTACCCGTCGATGTATCGAACTCAACCCAGCGACGTCAGACAAGCGAGTTATTAATCCCGAAGTAAGCGTGTCGTTTCCAGTTTTCGACGCGTTTTGGTTAGTGTGGCTTTCTGTTTAAACTTGTGAAACTTTTTGTTACCGGATTCGTGTTCAGCAGCTCGAGCGCTTCACTTTGATATGCGATTTAACTAGCTTCGGTCAACTTTTGTCTTAAAACGGACCCTACTTTGGGATACTGTAGCGCGCAAGTTTTAAAACTTATTTCAGTTTTGAACACTCAGATGGCGAGAGTAGTCCGAGGGCTACCCGTCGATGTGTCGAACTCAACCCAGCGACGTCAGACAAGCGAGTTATTAAGCCCGAAGCAAGCGTGTCGTTTCCAGTTTTTGACGCGTTTTGGTTACTGTAGCTCGCTGTTTAAACTTTTGAAACTTTTTGTTGTCGGATTCGTACTCAGCAGCTCGAGCGCTTCACTTTGATATGCGATTTGACTAGTTTCGGTCAACTTTTGTCTTAAAATGGACCCCACTTTGGGATACTGTAGCGCGCGAGTTTGAAAACTTATTTCAGTTTTGAACACTCAGATGGCGAGAGGAGTCCGCAGGCTACCCGACCATGTCTCAAACTCCATCCTACGACGTCGGGCGAGCGAGTTATTAAGCCCGAAGCGAGCGTGACGTACGTACGTACGTACGTACGTACGCACGCACGCACGCACGGACGCCGAGCTCTTGATAGGGTTCGCTCGGCTGAGGCCGAGCGAAAAAACGGACGACGCATCGAATAAACAAGTCTCTTTTAAAAAGCGGAGTGGGTTTGAGCTTTGTACTTGTACTGAGCTTGTAGCGAGGCCCTTTCCGTGTCCGTGTAACCTCTCGAGTCTTCTCACGACCTCTCTTATTGGAGTGGTCTTGCTACGCAACATTGGGGTCGCCCGGGTTTAATTCTTTACAGCAAGAAAATGTGTTCTAAAAACTACAATTTAAAAAAGCCACGTCTGTAACTTTAGTTTTGGACGCGTTTTGGCTACTGTAGCGCTATGTTTAAACTTTTGAGCCTTTTTGTTGTTCGATTCGTGCTCAGAAGCTCGAGCGCTTCATTTTGATATGCAATTTGACCAGATTCGGTCAACTTTTGTCTTAAAATGGACCCCACTTTCGGATACTGTAGTGCTCGAATTTGAAAACTTGTTCTAGTTTTGACTACTCAGATGGCTAGAGGAGTCCGCAAGCTACTCGACGATGTCTTAAACTCCTTCCTACGACGTCAGGCGAGCGAGTTATAGAGCCTGCGACTATGCCAAAATTACCACTTTCTGACGCGTTTTGGTTACTGTAGCGCTCTGCTTAAACTTATGAAAGTTTTAGTTGTCAAATTCGTGCTCAGGAGCTCGAGCGCTTCACTTTGATATGCGATTTGACTAGGTTCGGTCAACTTTTGTCTTAAAATGGACCCCACTTTGCGATACTGTAGCGCTCGAATTTGAAAACTTATTTTAGGTTCGACCACCTAGAACGCTAGAGGAGTCCGCGGGCTACCCGATGATGTGTCGAACTCAACCCACCGATGTCAGACAAGCGAGTTATTAAGCCCGAAGTAAGCGTGTCGTTTCCAGTTTTCGACGCGTTTTGGTTACTGTAGCTCTCTGTTTAAACTTTTGAAACTTTTTGTTGTCGGATTCGTGCTCAGGAGCTCGAGCGCTTCACTTTGATATGCGATTTGACAAGCTTCGGTCAACTTTTGTCTTAAAATGGACCCCACTTTGGGATACTGTAGCGCGCGAGTTTGAAAACTCATTCTAGGTTCGACCACTTAGAAGGCTAGAGGAGTCCGCGGGCTACCCGACGATGTCTCAAACTCCTTCCTACGACGTCAGACGAGCGAGTTATTAAGCCCGAAGCGAGCGTGACGCACGAACGTACGTACGAACGTACGTACGAACGTACGAACGTACGCACGTACGCACGCCGAGCTCTTGATAGGGTTCGCCCGGCTGAGGCCGGGCGAAAAAAAGCCAGACATAGCTAGTCCTACCAGGCAAAAAGTTGCAGCCAATCAACAAAAGTGAAAAAATTACAGCGCCCGCCAGACAAGGAAAAAATCTTCTTTTGCGAATATCTTTCGTGACGATTGAGGAATCTCGGCGATACTTAGCACACTATTAGAGGGTATGGGTACCTACGCAGCGCACTGCAGTTTGGCCGTCTCCGATTAAAAAATATACCCAGTCCCCACCCAGTTCCCTTTTTCCGCGACGGCGTCTTGAAATGACCGATGCTCAAGAAATGTAGGGGCTGCTAGGCTGTCGATTGGTTTAAAGCTGTTCCTATATGCCTACCATACGCTGTCCAAATATGAGCAAGATCGGTCAAGCCATTCGCAAGTTACAGAGTTTTGGCAATTTTTTGCGGCGATGTACAAAATTTGTTAAGGATTTAAAAAAGTAGGGGTCGGGAGAATCGCTGTAACTTTCTTATGCGTCGAGCTAGGGCCGCCAAATTTTACACACTTAATAAGGACATATTAATCTACAAAATGCAATTGAAACGAGAAAAATCGGTCACGTATTGAAAAGTCGATTTTTTTCAGTGAGCGTTGTTTTCTGTGCGTGTTGCGTAATTTTCGCAAAACACGCATGGTGCAAACCCACTCTCCATACTCTATCGATTGGTACCCCTACCGCGCACCTACCTTGAAACAGGTCACGGAGCCAGCCGAAAAACCCCCAGTTCTCATTATTTTTGAACAGACTTTAGTGAAAAATATGTTAATGAATAAACAAATGGGGAATAGCAGATGTTAAAAAGGACATGTTGGCCACTCGAACGCAATTAAAATGAAAATGATGTATCACGTATGTCGCGAGTAACAGTGGTTGGAAGTGCAGCTCGATTTTGCCAAGTGTTGCATGACTGGCGGAGTACGTTGTTTTGATAATAACTTGCGCGCTACGTAACCGATTAAAATGAAACTTGGCAACAGTGTAAAGCAGGCCAGTGTCTATGCAGCGCACCTACCAAGCCGCATCCCCAATCTTCCATGATGGCCAGTTCGCGGCCAGTCCACTTTTTCGCGCCGTCGCACTTTGGCAGCCCATATCTCTACCTGCCGATAAGCGACTGAGTTCCCGTTGAGCACACAGGTACCTACAGGTGCCCTACATATGTGGTGCAAAAATTATTAAGATCGGGCAAGGCGTTCGTGAGATATTAAAAAGTGCCACTTTTTTCCGGCGCTTTTAGAATTTCCTTAAGGATTTGGAAAAGTAGGGGTCGGGAGAATTGCCGTAACTTTTTAGTGCGTTGAGCTACGACCGCCAAACTTTGCACGATTACTAAGGACATGTCCCTTTACAATTTGCGCTTAGAACGGGCAAAGTCGCTTGTGATACAAAAAAAGTCGATTTTTTTCCTTGGAGCGTAATTTCTGTGAGTGTTGCGTGATTAACGCGAGATAAACACGCACGAACGCTACTCCTGCACCACTATCGACTGCCACCAAGCAATGTCACATTCCTTTAACTAGGTGCAAGATTTCTGCAAAAAACCTCCAGTTCACTTTATTTTGGAACAGACTTTAGTAAACACTCACGATTTTAGCAAGGGTAATTCGCTGCCGACGGACAAGCAGGCACACGAAGCATCAGAAGTCGAAAACAACCTTTGTCTCACCCCGCGCGCAATCTGGTGAGTGGGTGCGTGACGCTCGTTTGGGTGTGTGAGTCACGCCATCTTGTGTGTAGGAGGGGTATATAATGCGGCGGAAGGAAGGGAAGGTGTAATGTGAGCACAGCATTGTGTAAGTGAAAGTGTCACTGTCAACAAGCGGTTTTGAAGGCGCAAAAACTATGTTGCGTGTGGAAATTGCGACAACTTTGCTGTTGATTGTTGCGTCGGCCTGTCGTTTCGGTGAGTGAATCGTAGCGCTATGCTCTAAACGTACCCTATCGGCTAAGAAATTCTCAGATTTACCAGTTAGAAAGTCCAAATTTGCCACTTTTACAATAGTACCTACACGTGAAACCATCATGCGTCGCAGAAACTTGCATGCGCATAACGAAATTATGGTACACACTAGAGGTCACCAAAATGGAAATAATAATGCCACACAAAACGAAGTAGCAATTGCACATCCAACTCAAATAGCACATTCTTTGCAGCCCACTCTTCCTGCCCTGCCAACTATCTGCAGTCCAACATCGAAACAGTGGGACACAGGCATAGACAGGGCTCCACTCTACGCGTTCTGAGGCCCGTTGCGCGCGCGGACTGCAGACAGGCCTGCAGAGAAGATACCGTGTGCCAGTCGTTCGTTCATTGGTCCGAGGATGGGGGAGAGTGCGAGCTGATTGGTCAGAAAGCGGAGGAGGGCGCGCAACTCACTCGGAGCGAGAGGGCCACCCACGAAGAGCAGATTTGCTTGGAGAGTGAGTTGAATCTAATGGTTCTAATGACTTCATTTATTACATGGTTAGAGTGGGCTATTTTCGTTTGGATGACTAAACAGGCAACTATAACTAGAAGCAAAGTTAATGAGGTAAACACATCACAAGCAGTAAAGCCAATAGTGAACAAACACCTGATTTAATGAAATTAATTTAATAAAGTAATAATTTCACTCAATGGAAGGAGTGAATCACAAGACGCCGAATAGGTAGGTAAAATAAATAAAATAATAAATGAGCAGAATACATAGTCCTAAATTCGTGCCTATGTGCTTAGTTTAAAATATCGTGAAAACATTCTGCAATCTTACTGATATCCCAAAATGAACACAAATCCCGTCAATTCTACACATTTTCTCGATTCCAGTCTCCTCTCCCGTCTGCCCCATAACATTCTCCCGAATTCCCCAGTCGATTTTGGTGGGCTTCGCTCAAGATGTCTTAGAAAACGCCACACTATCCGAATGCCTCAGCGCTTGTTGGAACGCTGATTTCTGTAAATCCGCCCTGTACTTTCACGGCGAAAGACAATGCGTTTTGAATTCCGAAACAAGGGATGGACACTTGGATTTGTTCACTGATGTGGCCACGGAGGATTTCATCGTCGACTATTTCGACAGGAGCTGCGGAGTGGCGGGTGGGAAGAGTATAGGATTACTGTATGTTATCAAACGACGGTATGCTTAACCACAGCAAACGGCGCTAGAATCTATGTGGTATGGAGGTGCCTACCGAAAAGGCTCTAATCAGCTCCGCCACTCCACTTCTGTGCCCAAGGTCTAGGAATAGACGGGAGGGGCTTATTAGAGTATTTACTGTATTTGGTGGAACACTAAACACAGTGAGCGAATTCACTAAAAGGGAAGGAGAGGAATGAGTCGAAGTGACATGTTATCATTGGAGGCGTTAAATAGTGTTTATGATTGACAAAATACCGTTTGCATTTTACTTTCAGAATGGATTTCAAACCAGATCTTGCGTAAGTGGCTGTCAAAAAAAATCATAATGTCGCTCAAATTCCAGACTGGTCCTCCTGGAGCGGTTGGTCGAGCTGCGGCGCCGCCATTCCCTCAAATTCGTTTGAATTCGCGCGCGACAGTAGCCGAGCCCGCGTCCAGCGCTGCTCATCCAATGGAGACAATTGCGCCTTCCTTTGATATCAGGAGTGATGATGAACAGTTACACGAACAGTCGCCAAAGTGAATCGCGAATCTCTCGTGTTGTGCTGCCTCAGTTTCCATTCGTTCGAGTGTGCAATTAGCCAATTCTTGACGCGGCACTGTACTGTATAGGTTGCATTTGGTTGCTGCATACGTATGCGACAGTAGACGTTTGAAGTCGCCGAGAGGGCAAGGATGTTTTTGCGACTTTGACGATGCGCCCCCTCACTTCCCGTCGGCCATTCAAATAGGCCGCTCATGCGTCTCCCCCACACGAGAGCGCATTACACTATTGTACTCGCACGCACGCACGCACGCACGCACGCATTGTAACGGTGTCGCTTCACATTTGGCGAATCGGTCTTGAGAGGGCACTGAACACAAAGGGAAGCTGCGTCACCGATTGAAGAGAAAGAGGAGTTTTTATGACGGGATTTCTGGAAGGATTGTTCGTCTTCCGGTGACGCGGCATGTTTGTGAAACTTCCGCAAGTTGGACTGCTGTGCTACTTCGTGACTCTTCTGCCTCGAGGTACGTGTAAGTGACAAGCGTGCCGTTCGGTGATAGGTGCAATATGACATGCAATTTGATAGGGAGGGAGGGAGAGAGGGAGAGAGAGAGAGAGAGGAATGGAGCGAAAGAGAGGGAGGGATGGAGGGACATACTAAAATGCTGATATAGTGTAGTCCGGGGCGTTGCCAAATGATAAACGATACCGATCCCATGTGTTCGGTTACTATAAGTTCCCAAGTTGTACCTATAGTCTGTTCAAGAAAGGCAGAGACTGAAGGTTATTTGAGTCTGCAGACTTAGTGCTTCGGGAAACCCATATGATTTATGCATCGTTGGATACCCCTGTCGGAGTGTGTTGGCGCGGTGCGTGTTTTGCCATAATTACGCAACACGCACTGGTTTGGGGCGCACATGAAAAATTCGAGGTTTTGTACAGGGTGGGCGATTTTGATAATTTTTACACCAGTTATACCCCAAGGTGTCCTGATATCACATTTCAAATTTCAGCAAAGTCGGTTCACCACAGCGTTAGTTATGGCCTGCCGCGTACACCCTACTTTGGCCCAAAATGGCCAAAATCGCCGAAATCGGCCAAAGAGGGTGCACTTTTTTAATAACTCAAGAAAGAAACGGCCAAATTTCTTCAAACTTTCTGTGTGTTAACTAGAATCAATTGTCTACACAATGGAACAAACCCCATCTTATTCGGTTGCGACAAGCTCGAATGCGACTCAATCAAAGAGACCCTACTTTTGGCCGAAACGACGCTTTTCGGCCAGCTGGACGGCCTCGATGCGCAATCGAGCTGAAAAGCGTCGTTTCGGCCAAAAGTAGGGTCTCTTTGATTGAGTCGCATTCGAGCTTGTCGCAGCCGAATAAGATGGGGTTTGTTCCATTGTGTAGACAATTGATTCTAGTTAACACACAGAAAATTTGAAGAAATTTGGCCGTTTCTTTCTTGAGTTATTAAAAAAGTGCACCCTCTTTGGCCGATTTCGGCGATTTTGGCCATTTTGGGCCAAAGTAGGGTGTACGCGGCAGGCCATAACTAACGCTGTGGTGAACCGACTTTGCTGAAATTTGAAATGTGATATCAGGACACCTTGGGGTATAACTGGTGTAAAAAGTATCAGAATCGCCCACCCTGTGCAAAACCTCGAATTTTTCATGTGCGCCCCAAACCAGTGCGTGTTGCGTGATTGTGGCAAAACACGCACCACGCCAACACACTCCGACAGGGGTATCCAACGATGTATAAATCATTTGGGTTTCCCGAAGCACGAAGTCTGCAGACTCAAATAACCTTCAGTCTCTGCCTTTCTTGAACAGACTTTAGTATCCTGCTCCTGCATGGGCACAAATTTCCGTTGTCTGTTACTTACTTAGTTACTAAATGATTCTAAAACAACTTCAGCAGTTTTCTCGCAACTGACCTGCCCACGAGACGCGCAAGAAACTTTTATCCAAAGCGAGAATCACAGATGGCAACGGGGAGCTTCCCTACGTATTGACAGACCTCGCGAGAGAATTGAATGTCGCAGAACCTGCAAAGACGACTCCAATTGCAGGTTGTTGAAAGCTTCGTTTTGAATCAAAATGTCAAACTTTGCCATAAATGTTAACCTTTTCAAGTTCACACGGACACTTGAACCCATTCTCAAAGTTGAACCCGTTCTCCAAAACGGGTTCAATGGTGAAGGATAGGCAGTGGGTGTTTCTAATCATATCTCGGGCTAGAGTACACCGATCGCGCTGATTCTTGTTGCACTGGACTTGCCAAAAAATCCTGAATCCGTATATGTATTCAGCACTGCCATCCATTGGCTTTGGCGAGAGTACTGGGGGGAGGCCTGTGAAAAACAATTTTCTGCAATCGCAGCGAAACTTGCATATTTAATACAGTTTTGAACAGTGCATCGAATGGTCTTTATCTCATCTCACTCCGTTGAGTCTTTCGCGAGATATGGCTCGCACAAGTTTAACTTTGTATTGAAATTGTGTGACAAAGTGCTGAGGTTTGCGCCTCTGTAACATTGGTAGAGAGATAGCTATTTCGCTGAAACTTGCAGAACATGTAGACATGAGGCATACACAGTTTTTGGAAAAGTTTTAGCGGATTCGCACCCTAAGTTAAGAAGTTACATGCGGTCCATTAGGTTAGCATTTCAGGTCAGCTGGGACTTCAACTCTTGTACCATTGATTGACTTCTTTGCTGACTTTGCTGAATGGCTGACCGAGTGTCGAATCCGCTAAAACTTTTCGAAAAACTGTGTGTGCCTCATGTCTACGTGTTCTGCAAGTTTCAGTGAAATAGCTGGCTCTCTACCAACGTTACAGAGGTGCAAACCTCAGCACGTTGTCACATATTTCAATACAAAGTTAAACTTGTGCGCGCCATATCTTGCAAAAGACTCAACGGAGTGAGATGAGATAAAGACCATTCGATGCACTGTCCAAAACTGTATTAAATATGCAAGTTTCGCTGCGATTGCAGAAAATTGATTTTCACAGGCCTCGCCCCAGTACTCTCTCCAAAGCCAATGGATGGCAGTGCTGAATACATATACGGATTCAGGATTTTTCCGCGAGTCCAGTGCAACAAGAATCAGCGCGATCGGTGTACTCTAGCCCGAGATATGATTAGAAACACCCACTGCCTATCTTTCATCATTGAACCCGTTTTGGAGAACAGGTTCAACTTTGAGAATGGGTTCAAGTGTCCGTGTGAACTTGAAAAGGTTAAAGATATGCGGTGTAATTTGTACCCACTATTGCCTAGTCTAGTTGCTTGTACTGACAAAGGTGGCAAACGCAATATGCGGTGTAATTTGTACCCATGATTGCCTAATCAGGTTTCTTGTATTGACAATTAGCAATCGTAGGTCCTTTGTCTATTGGCCCGATTCGCAAGAGTGCGAGCTGATTGGCCAGCAAACCGGAAACGGCGCTGAGTTGACGAGCAACGATGGGAGCGATCACGAAGAGAAGCTCTGCCTGACGGGTGCCTCCTACCAGTAGCTCAAATTTGAAAGTTTTAATTTGGCGCCAAAATTAAAATTTCTAGCCGAGTCTCCAATTTGCTCCGTCAGTTTCACCAGAGTGCCACAAGCTATTTTGGTGGGTTTTGCCAGGGAAGTGATCGAACCCACAACCCTGGAAGACTGCCTCAGCGCGTGTTCCAATTTGGACTACTGTAAGTCGGCCCTGTACTTCTACAGCGAAGAGCAGTGCGTTTTGAATTCGAACACCAAAGAGAGCAATCAGGACTTGTATACCGAAGTGACGACCGAAGATTTCTTGGTGGACTATTTTGAGAAACGCTGTGGATTGGGAGGTGTGTTGTAGTTTGTAGTGCGAAATTTACATAATTCAATGATTCGTAAACACTTAGAAACCGCAAGTTCGATAAGAAACGTGCTTTGCCACTGCCAACGCTACAACTTGAGGCTTATCTGCGTAGCAGAAGTGTTCAATTCAAAATCACTGTTTGAATAGGTAATACTTTTCATACGCGGTGAATTTGTTGGTTAAACAACTTCCTACAATGGGTGAAGTCACTCATAGTCATGCAAGCTATCTTCTGAAGATTGACGAACTGCAAAAGCCGGTTTGTGCTAATCCCAAACCAAAGCGAATCCTTTCATCTACAGAGTGGGCCGCTTGGGGCTCCTGGTCCAGCTGCGTGTTCAACAACCAGATCAGAACTCGCGCCTGCTCGGTAGACGGCGCTTGCGTCGGCCCCCGTCGCCTGAGTCGCAGATGCAGCAGTCCAACTACGACTACCACGGCAATTGCAACAAGACCCACCAATGGCTACTACAGAACCACCACAACTACAGTAACCCCGAGAAGGGGCTATTATCGAAGCAGGGCGACTACGAAGCAAACGGGAGGCGATTCCGGCGACTGCGCCTCGAGCTACAGAAGACTGGGATACCGCAACTATGGGGACTGTATTCGAGAAAGCTACAGGAGAAGGGGAAGAAATTGAATTGGATTAAGTGACAGGCTTGAAGCAGCTTCGCTTTGCCACGCTCAGAGTTTTCAACTGTCTATTCATTGGCAATAGCACACACGTTTAGCATGCTTTCGTGTTGTATCCATCCGCCGATCACACATCAAATTGTAACTTCGCGCAGACACACAACTTTACACTGGTTCAATTACGACTGTCGATCCCACTTTTGTCTTCTCGCGAAGTTAGAAAACAGTGTCCACTCAATTCTTCAGCCAATCAGGACAGCCGACGTACTGTAGCGGATTAGAATTGGCGTTGGCCGATCTGCCATTCAGAAATTTCAGGGCTTGATTCGGTTCAGTGAGGAAAAATTGTTTCGGCGACGAGGTTAATACGAAATTGTTGCCACATGGAGGAAACCCTCCCAATTCAGTAAATACGATCGCTTGCTCGGCGTCCAGATTGGTTGTGGAGGCGCACACTGAAAGAGGATGCTCACTTGTATCCACCGCTTGCATCCCGAATACTTGTGTTGTAGTGTATTGTATTGTAATGTAATTACGAAATGTAATTATGTAATGTATAATGTATAAATTATAATGTAATTTCGTACTGTAATGTAATTTCGTAATGTATTGTATTGTATTGTATTGTATTGTATTGTATTGTATTGTATTGTATTGTATTGTATTGTATTTTATTGTATTGTATTGTATTGTATGTTATTGTATTTTATTGCATTGCGTTGCATTGTACTGTACTGAGTGCACTGTACTTACACTGCATTTGGTACTGCGATGGTCCAGCGATAGACATTAGGTACTTCCCTTGATCGGCCATCTGTAGCTGACCCTGCAGACTCAGCACTTGTTCCAACCTTCCGCTCTCGTAATAGCTTACTTGGAAGGGTATGTTGACGATAGAACCGAATGTGACCGGGTTGAAAACTGTAAAACAACATTTCTACTTGTCGAATTTAGTTTGCTAGAATCGTCTAGTTACCCTACCACGTTGCTTAAGTCGAATAGGTAGTAGAATTTCATGTAAAATGCCTAAAGGCAGAAAGGAGAATATGTTCCAAGTATGAAGCATGTAAAAGTAAGAGTATTAAACGATATTCCTCTGGTGTAGCAAATGCGGCGCTTTGCGCCGCCCACCAATTTGTTAAAGAAAGAATAGTACCAGTATTGATTGAAAGAAAGCATTTTCGACTAAAATCATCCACACAAACTGCGCAAAGGTCACAACGACACGCTAGGATGTGCCGAATATGTTACCGCGTGTCGTTGTGACCTTTGCGCAGTTTGTGTGGATGATTTTAGTCGAAAATGCTTTCTTTCAATCAATACTGGTACTATTCTTTCTTTAACAAATTGGTGGGCGGCGCAAAGCGCCGCATTTGCTACACCAGAGGAATATCGTTTAATACTCTTACTTTTACATGCTTCATACTTGGAACATATTCTCCTTTCTGCCTTTAGGCATTTTACATGAAATACTCTTACTTTTTGATTGGCGGAGCCTCCTGAACGAGCGGGGGCACTTTGAGGCACGTACAAAACGAGTTGGACAATTTTGGGACACGTATGCAGGGCCTCCTGAACGAACGGGGGCACTTTGAGGGACGTACAAAACGAGTAGCACAATTTTGGGGCACGTTTGCAGGGCCTCCTGAACGAGCGGGGGCACTTTAAGGCACGTACAAAACGAGTAGCACAATTTTGGGACACGTTTGCAGGGCCTCCTGAACGAGCGGGGGCACTTTGAGGCACGTACAAAACGAGTAGGACAATTTTGGGACACGTATGCAGGGCCTCCTGAACGAGCGGGGGCACTTTGAGGCACGTACAAAACGAGTCGGACAATTTTGGGACACGTATGCAGGGCCTCCTGAACGAGCGGGGGCACTTTGAGGCACGTACAAAATGAGTAGGACAATTTTGGGACACGTTTGCAGGGCCTCCTGAACGAGCGGGGGCACTTTGAGGCACGCACAAAACGAACAGGACAATTTTGGAACACCTATGCAGGGCCTCCTGAACGAGCGGGGGCACTCTGAGGCACGCACAAAACTTAACAGGACAATTTTGGGACACCTATGCAGGGCCTCCTGAACAAGTGGGGGAACTTCGGGGGTTGGTGTTATATGCGCGCAACCAGCGGTTGTGAAGAATGGAAGGCGACTGGACAAGATCCTGATTGATGGACGTTAGAGCGTGATCTGGAGGAGAAGAAGAAGGAGAAGACGGAGAAGAATTCACCCCCCGCCGTTGGGACAAGAAACGCGCCGCGATCCTTTTTGCGCCTGTAACTTTTGCTACACTGAACCGATTTTCACCACATTTGGAATTTAATCTATTCGTAATAAAGTCCTTTAGTGTACCAAATTTCATCCAATTCCGTTTAGTACCGCCTGAGAAATAAACATCGTGATGATGGGAAAAGGTGCGCGCGGCCTGGATGGAACATATTATGGTTTGGCGCTGCCGCGCCAACCATGATTATTGATGTGCCGAATCATTAAATCCACCAATTTAAAGATTTTTGCGCACTCACAGCGGAGTCTGACGCACACAGACATGCGCATAGGCAACACGATCCCTTGCAGCATGTTTCCAACCGATCCGGTTATGGGTTCCTGTTTTGCGATCTTCGTCCATGTCGAAATTTGCGTTTTCAAAAAGTTGTCGTTGGCAAAAACCATGTACCAATCCTTGTTGGCGAGTTTTGAGTGGGAAATCTGCTGGCAGACGGGACAGGGACTCAGCAAATTGCCAATCGGCAAAATATCTCGTGAAAAATTCAAAACGGGTTGAATTGGCTTCAGGCTTTTGGCCATGATTTCTTCTCCGGTCGCTTTGGCGTCCGGTGAAAATACGCCCACGATCGCGCGGAAGTCTCCAAAGAGTTTCTCCAGGAAGCCGTTTTGGTTTTGCGAGCCGGTATTTTCGTTTTCTCGGAGCATCTTTTCCGACATTTTCACCACTTCGGTTAATTTGTGCATAGTGTCTGACAGGTTTTGCCCCCAGGCGATTGCAAGCACAAGCGCCAAATGGAACACAACCCCGCAAATTCGAAGCATTTCGAGAGAATTGTTGTCACGAAAACTCGATTTTCGATCTCACATCACATACCACCGGAAAGGAGTCCTACCGCGCGCCGATTTTGTTGTCGTCGTCGTCGTCATAGCCACGCCAACTGGCTTTTGACTCATACGCCTGGCACAGTCAATAGGGGCCCCCATGTCACATGTGACTCCCTTTCAGTCGCAACGCAAGTGTAGAATGGGCGGGCCCTTAAAATGGCACCCACCGGCCAACTGGATGTGCAGAGCTTGTGTTTACGCCCACGATTTGACGAACACGAGGGGGTTGTCCTTACATAAAGATCTCGAATTTGTATCGACATCGAATATGCGTTACATCGGCCTCGGTACCCCATGCGCCTACCTTCCTTGAAACTGTTGACAAAGTCAGCGAATAAACCCCCAGTTCACATTATTGTTGAACAGACTTTAGTTCCAGTAACCCAAAACGCAAAACGAAACGAAAACGCAAAATGGCTAGACGGCACCCGCCTCACGTTCTAGAGAGATCCATGCACACGTACATAGTTCGAAAGCTCTCGACGTGGTCCTTCAACCGTTGTCATAACATCATTCAATTGGTAGGTTAGGTATGTATGTACACAGACCAGGGAGCTCAAACCCGAACCCCACAGTTCTGTCAAATACGTTCGCCAAACTTTAGCACATTTGATCATGCGAAGCTTAGTGCGATTGCACCGTGTTGCTCTAACGACCAAATCCCTGGCGCATTCATTATTGTTTCGCAAAACCCCTTGCAAACCGAGAGCTCGCGCAGCGGAACGCAGTGAAAGAGACACTCGTGAACCGTAGCACTCAGAGCTGCTATAATCGCACTTTAGGAAAAGAAATCGAACTCTCTAATTAGTCTCTAGACCTACAAAGTTCGCCAGAGTAATATGGGCACATCATTAGCGCAGCTCGTATGCTTTCTCGTCCTGATGGCAATGGATCCTGCTGCCGAAATGGACGTTGGAAGTCCGCACTACAGACAGTGGGTAATATGTGTGTATGCAAATCTGATTGGTTGGTGCACGACGTCCTTCTCTATGCAGTGTGGGCACTACCACGTTGCTCAAGTTGCACATGTGTACTACATAGCGCGCAAGAAACCCTAGGTTGTCGGTTGCATACATACATACTGAACACCCGTTTGGTGTGCTATTCGGTGCAAAATCGAGTGCCCTTTTAGGGCGCTGGACAGGGTTGCATACGTGGCCAACTGGCGCAATTTCACGGGCGTGGATTCATATTCAAGGCCCTCTGAAGACATCCGCACACGGTCTTACGGAGGATCAGGCGAGGTATGGTCATGGACAAATACCCAAACTTGGAAAGAGAAGCGGACAGAACCGAGGGTTTCTGTCCACTATCTCCATTAATAATTCAGAATCGACTACCGTTTCCCCGTGGGTTGTCTGCTGGCCCTCTGTCTGACCAACGGCTCGTCCTCATCGCCTGAGTTTCCAGCGGCGAATCTGAGCGGCCAGCTAGCGAAGGTGGAGCAATGCCTGGCAATGCCCCTCGCGCACGGCACTTCCTGACGCGCCTGCACCTAAGGGATAGCCAAAAGAAGGAACTGGCGCGCTTCTGGCGACAAGAGCTGCTGCCAGCGTACAAGGCGGACCTGTGCGCGGGGGCCATGCGGCGCTGCCCGCCCTTCAACTTCCAAGTGCTGCTGGCCAGAAGGCGACGGATAGTGCTCCAGGACCAGCGCGCGCTGAAGCGCGGACGCCTAGTGTAGACGCTTTTATTGCACTGTGTGCCTGCGGCGAATTTCTCTGATCCATTTATGGATCAGTTGCCACAATTATAAGCGCAAAGTGTGCCTGTGGCGAATCTTCTGATCCATATGTGAATAAGGTACCACGAACAAATCCAAGACCAATTGCGGCTATACCCCACCAGATTGTCGACTAAATGTCTAGCGGCACTTCACTATCCAGTGCACATTATCGCGCACACGCTCTCAAGTTTACAATGATGCCAACGTGGTGTCACAGTTTTTTCGCCGCGCCTCAGCGCGGCGAGGTGTATATGTTGCAGGCCATGGCCGTCTTCAGGCCAAAGCCGTCTAGACGGCTTTGGCCTGGTCGATCAGGCAGCGGCCGTCTAGACGGCGTTGGCCTGATGCGTCAGGCCATGGCCGTCTTCTGCTCGAAAAGACGGCCATGGCCTGATGGACCAGGCCGTAGCCGTCTTTCAAAAGTGTCAGCAGTCGCAAGCGCAAGTAGGGAAGGGGCACAGCAGGCCTAAGCAGGAGGTGAAGTAGATGGAGGAGTGTTTATTCCACTTGCAGTTTGCACTAAAACTCGGCCGGCGTCGCGCCTGGCGGGTCTCAACTGAGGCTTAGCGCGACCACCAACTTCAGGGCGCGCTCCGCGCGCCCTGATGTCGGTCACCGGTCGCGTTAAGCCTAAGTTTTGACCCGCCAGACTGCGACGCCGACTGACTCTTGTGCATCGTGGGCGCAGGGCGAGCCTAAGCATAGCCTGAACTGGAAGGAATATACTATGTCGGAAATTAACACACAAAGGAAAAGACGGCCATGGCCTGACGTATCAGGCCGTGGCCGTCTAGACGGCTGTGGCCTGACGCATCAGGCCATGGCCGTCTTCTGCTCGAAAAGACGGCCACGGCCTGATCGACCAGGCCAAAGCCGTCTAGACGGCGATGGCCTGAAGACGGCCATGGCCTGTGACATATATATACGGATGACAATGTGTGTGCGTGTGTGTGTGTGTCCGTCCGTGCCAGCGAAGTAAGATAAACGACATATGTGGTCAAGTAGAGTCAAGGTCGCTGAGTACGGATCCAGCGTCCGTTCCTGTTGCTAATTTCGCATTTTCGAGATATTCGCAATTAAAGTTTCAAAATGTCGAAAATCGACTTATTCGCCTGATGGGCTAGCGGCGAAATTTCTTCAGAAATGGAAAGAGCATAGGCGGCGGATAATTTGTGACACAAAAAACTCTTTTTGCAAATGTGGAATTTAATAGAAATACGCGATTATTTGTCGAAATTCCATAAATTGACGCAAATTGAACGTCATTTATTGACGAATGTGAATGTAGAAATGGATAGGTCGTACGCCAATAAGAATTTGTGACATAGTTTTACAGTTTCGAAAAAGTGCAATTTAGAGATATTTACAATTAAAATACGAAATGTCGAAAATCGAATTTTTCACCTGACGAACTAGCGACGAAATTTCTTCAGAAATGGAAAGAGCATGGACCGCGGATAATTTGTGACACAAAAGAGATTTTTGCAAATGTGGAATTTAATAGAAATACGCGATTATTTGTCAAAATTCCTTAAATTGACACAAATTGGACGTCATTAATTGATGAATGTGAATGCAGAAATGGATAGGTCGTACGCCAATACGAATTTGTGACATAGTATAACAGTTTCAAAAAATTGCAATTTAGAGATATTTACAATTAAAATTCGAAAATGTCGAAAATCGACTTTTGCGCCTGATGAATTAGTGACGGAATTTCCTCAGAAATGGCAAGCGCATAGACAACGGATAATTAGTATAACAAGAACAAATTTTTGCAAATGTTAAATTTGACAGAAATTTTCAAAATTTGATAGAAATGCCAGAATTCCATAATTACGTATGACTAAAACTGTTGGTTATTGATGAATGTCAACACAGAAATACACACACCAAACGGAATTCCTGGTAGACAACGACTGCACCAAACATTTGGCAAGTTTTTTTGTTCGATGTGGCGTATTCACACAGGTATAAAACTTCAGATGAACGGCGTCGTATCATGCCGATAACATATAGCGAACGCGGCGATATCACTGAGCTTTAGATCAGCTGTACATACAACCGTATCGTGTGAATAGCGGCACTTGGTTTGTGGCACACGTTCTCAAGATACCTTCTCTAGATACGGCTAACGATGTGTACAAAGTTCACTATACTGTTCACCAAGGTTTGACAGACACATTGTATAGGCTGCTTTTTTCGCCGCGCCTCAGCGCGGCGAGGTGTATATATACGGATGACAATGTGTGTGTGTGTGTGTGTGTGTGTGTGTGTGTCTGTGTCTGTCTGTCTGTGTTTCCGTCGCACCGAAGTAAAGTCAGTGACATATGTGGTCAAGTAGAGTCGATGTCGCTGAGTACGGATCCGATGTCCGTTTCTGTTGCTAATTTCGCATTTTCGAGATATTCGCAATTAAAATTCGAAAATGTCGAAAATCGACTTTTTTGTCTGAAGCGCTAGCCGCGAAAATTCTTCAGAAATGGAAGGAGCATGGACCGCGGATAATTTGTAACACAAAAGAAATTTTTTGCAAATGTGGAATTTAATGGAAATACGTGATTATTTGTCAAAATCGCATAAATTGGCTAAAATGCAACGTCATTTATTGACGAATGTGAATGCAGAAATGGAAAGGTCGTACGCCAATAAGAATTTGTGACATAGTTTTGCAGTTTTTAAAAATTGCAATTTTGAGATATTTTCAATCAAAATATGAAAATGTCGAAAATCGACTTTTTCACCTGATGATATAACGGCGAAATTTCTTCAGAAATGGAGAGAGTATAGACTGCGGATAATTTGTAACACAAGAGAAATTTTTTGCAAATGTGGAATTTAATAGAAATGCGTGATTATTTGTCAAAATTGCATAAATTGGCTAAAATGCAACGTCATTTATTGACGAATGTGAATGCAGAAATGGAAAGGTCGTACGCCAATAAGAATTTGTGACATAGTTTTTCAGTTTTTAAAAATTGCAATTTTGAGATATTTTCAATCAAAATATGAAAATGTCGAAAATCGACTTTTTCACCTGATGATATAACGGCGAAATTTCTTCAGAAATGGAGAGAGTATAGACTGCGGATAATTTGTAACACAAGAGAAATTTTTTGCAAAGGTGGAATTTAATAGAAATACGTGATTATTTTTCAAAATTCCATAAGTCAACAAAATAGAACGTCGGTTTTTTGACGAATTTGAACGCAGAAATGGTAAGGCCGAATGCCAAAAAGAATTTGTAACAGTTTTACCAATTTTAATAAATTCCAATTTCGAGATATTTAGAATTAAAATTCAAAAAAATGTCAAAATCCAGATTTTCGTCTGATGGCCAGAACAGCTGTTTATTGATCAATGTGCACTCGGAAACAGAAATGCGTACGCTGAACACAGGAATTCGCTCGCACCAAAGTTTTGGCAAGTTTTTTTGTTGGATGTGACGTTTTCACACAGGTAGGAAACATACGGCGTCGTATCATGCCGATAACATATAGCGAACGCGGCGATATCACTGAGCTTCAGATCAGCTGTACAGACAACCGTATCGTGGGAATAGCTGCACTTGGCATTAAGGTACACATTCTCAAGACACTTTCTCCAGATGCGGCTAACGATGTGTACAAAGTTCACTATACTGTTCACCAAAATTTGACAGACACAAAGTATAGGTTGAACTTTTTACACACACAGCTTGTTACACACACAGCTTGTTAGGCAAAGCTTGTTGTTTGGTTCTTTTCCAGAAAGTCGTGGAGCATAAATTGTTCTTGTTTTGTGAACAATTTACCAGGACATTGTTCCGTCGGAACAATTGGACACACTGCTCCAGGTACAGCCAGGCTTTCAAGTGGCTGACGACCGCCTTGGCAGACGAACTGAAGAAGACGGCTGTGGCGTTGTTCAAAGGATTGGCTTCTGCTTTCGCTGTGGTTGCAGCAAAGTTCCAAGGGGATTCTTGATTGAGTGTCCATTTCCTGCTCTTTGGTGCCCTGTTGTATATTGTGGTGAATGGGATTCAGTAAGAAGAACGGACTCGGTCTGTCGTTATACAATAGTACTAGCCGTTCCTTTCCGTTGCAGAAGCATTTGTGTAATGAGATTATCATGGCAAGTACGCGGTATTCAAGTACATACGGCAGTACTCGTACGGTCTGCAAATGCGCTTGTGCAAGGCTCTGCTGAGGTACTGTACATCGTTCCAATGCTTAGTTTGGCAAAATACAAGATCGCACGGAAGTCTGCCAATCATGGAAGACCGTTTCAGTCTTGGTGGTGAAATGCTACAGTACAATGACACTCACAAAGTTGAGCGCGTGGTACCCAGTAGCCTACAAATCTTCCGTTTGCGCAAAGCGAAACACATAAATAATGCAGAGTGATCCTTCAAACACGGACACAACGAAATCGTCTCAAATGTGGCGGACTGACGATAGCGCACATCATGCAAAGGCATCACGTATTCCGCTCGAACACTTTGTCGTGTGACGTGCGGTTCCAGTCCATTAGCCCCGTGGGGCAAAGCGTCAGTGGTAGTAGAGTTGTATTCTGCACGGATTGGTACATAGATTGCCCCATTGGTAGATCGCACGTGAAACGCCGATTGACGTCAATGGCCGGTTGGGGATCCCAAAGCGGCCGTAGACCAGACAAAACAGAGACGGCGGGGGGCACGCAGACACACTATTATATAGCGCAGACTAGAAGCGATGGTTTATGGTCGAAAGTGTTTCTCTGTTTGCGCAGACGGCCATATTGGTACCTACGTCACTTCGTAGAAGACACAACCGACCCCCACCCCCTGCTACTAAATGTATGGTTTGACCTTCATTCAGTTAGTCTGCACTGAGCGCGTCCGAATGCGTCATTCGGTCCTTGTGCAGAGAATTGTTGTGGAAAAAATATTGTTTCGATTCTCTCCCCCCCCCCCCCCCCCCGCCCCCGCCGAGAGATTAGGTATATCCGGCTTCATATGGCCAGTTTCTAGCTCGACCGCGGTTTGGGATCATTAGTCTTTCCAAAACAGAAAGAAAAAGGCTCATTAAGGTGAATCGGACTGTTTGATGGTATGACATTATGTGTGTAGGCATGTACATAGGTGGGTACTTACTTTGTGGAGGTGGGCGAATGGTTTGTCCGGCTTCTGAAGGAGTGGAACAGCCGCTGGCGGGGGCGGCAGCTTTAATGCAAAGAGCCATTGTCATACACTGTAGGGTGCAGAGAGTTGTCATCGCGTGATTGTGCCTAATATAATGAGCTTTTCATGAGAACAGGTTTCTTTGTTTTGACCTGAGCTTGCAGTAATTGGAACAAACGTGTTCAGTTCAATACTAACCGAACCGATTGCTTCTACTTCTGTTGCGACCACTCCGCTCAAGTAATGGAGGTTGGCGATCGATGGATTGATTTGGCAATGGCTACAGTACCGTACAAAGACATACCTACCATCCATGACCCTAATCATTTTCATTATCAGTATCATTGTCCATAATTGCACAGACCTATTATGCACAAGGTAAACCACCCAAAAATTTGCAATCGATATAAGTGAGGCATGATTATTGATTTATATTACTGTTGATAAATGATCTACCAAACACTTGCAGACGAATGCACAGGGTGTCATAGCAAAAGCGCATCATTGGCTATGACTCACACGCAGTGTGCACGCTATACCATGGCAAATTATACTTATACCATTATACCTTACTTATACCTGGTATAAGTAAGGTATAACACCCGAAATCAGACATCAGTAAGGTATAAGTAAGGTATAATTAACGAAATCAACCATGGTATAAGTATAGGTATAGTATAAGGAAAATATGTCGACTTGGTATAGTATAATTTGCAGTTTTATACCTAACGTATACTTTGTGGTATAAAACATGGTATGAAACCACCACTGTGAATGATCGAACCCTACTTCTGAGACACAGATTGCACCAGAAGAGGCTCAGAAACAGATACAAAGTGTTCTCAGCACGTACTCCATATCAATTACGCCCATTAGTCCAAAGAAAATCCGTTGATGTGCAACATCGCTACTGTTGTTATTGTTTTCCTAAAGTGAACATTGTTGTTCGCTTGGTATAAGTTCAAAATTACCCACTGGTCTGGTATAAGTATAAATTCGCAGGTATAATTATACTTATAGGTATAGTATAACAACCAAAATTTGGCGCTGGTATAGTATAAGTAAGGTATAATTTAAAATTCTGGACTGGTATAAGTATAAGTAAGGTATAACAACCGAAAATTGGGGCTGGTATAGTATAAGTAAGGTATAAGACCTGAAAAAGTGGTATAACGTGCACACTGCTCACACGTCACTGCAAATTCGATCAGAAAAGGCTCAATTAAAAGACAAATTCTCAGGCCTTTGAATGGTACCAATGCAACATGATCGGTTACACGACTGCTGGTTATGATCGGCCGTGGTAGCTGCACATTTTTTCGGCGCGCCCCAGCTCGGCGAGTATATATACGGACGCTATTGTCCGTTCGTGTGTGTGTCTGTCTGTGTGTCTGTGTGTCTGTGTCACAAAACTAGACATGACGGTTAGTGCCACCCGATGGAGTCGAATGCGCTGAGTAACGTGCCGTTGTCCGTTTCTGTTGCTAATTTCGCTATTTCGAGATATTTACAATTAAAATATGAAAATGTCAAAAATGACACTTTTATTTACAAGTCGTATCGGCAAAGTTTTTGCTGAAATGGAAAGGGCATACTACGCGATTAATTTGTGACATAGTTTCGGATTTTGGAATTCACGAAATTAAGGATATTTTCAAGGTTTTTGTCAAAATTCAAAAATTTCGACAATTTCAAACAGCTTAAATTTCAAAACTTCTTTGCACGGATGTATCGAGCATAGTCTGCCAAGTATTTAGCAAATAGTTTCAGCGCATATAATTAATGAAATTAGGGATATTTTCAAGGTTTTTGTCAAAATTCCCAAATTTCGACAATTTCAAACAGCTTAAATTTCAAAATTTCTTTTCACGGATGTGTCGAGCATAGTCTGCCAAGTATTTATCAAATAGTTTCAGGTTTTATAATTAACGCAATTAGGGATATTTTCAAGGGTTTTGTCAAAATTCCCAAATTTCGACAAATTCAAACAGCTTAAATTTCAAAACTTCTTTGCACGGATGTATCGAGCATAGTCTGCCAAGTATTTGTCAAATAGTTTCAGATTTTATAATTAACGACATTAGGGATATTTTCAAGGGTTTTGTCAAAATTCCCAGATTTCGACAAATTCAAACAGCTTAGATTTCAAAACTTCTTTGCACGGATGTATTGAGCATAGTGTACCAAGTATATATCAAATAGTTTCAGATTTTATAATTAACGAAATTAGGGTTATTTTTAATGGTTTTGTCAAAATTCCTAAATTTCGACAAATTCAAACAGCTTGAATTTCAAAACTTCTTTGCACGGATGTATCGAGCATAGTCAGCCAAGTATTTAGCAAATAGTTTCAGATTTTCTAATTAGTGAAATTAGGTATATTTTCAAAGGCATTGCTAAAATTCCCAAATTTCGACAATTTCGAATAGCTTAAATTTCAGAATGTCTTTGCATGGTTGTGTCGGCCATAGTCTGCCAACTATTTAGCAAATAGTTCTATATTTTATAATTAACGAATTTAGGGATATTTTCAAGGTTTTTCTCAAAATTGCCAATTTTCGACAATTTCAAACAACTTAAAAATCAATTATATCTGTGCGTGGATGAATCGGGCGTAGTATGTCAAGTAATTATACAGCAGTTTCAGATTTTAGAATTCACGAAATTAGGGATGTTTTCAAGGTTCAAGGTTCAAGTACTTGCTAAAACTTAGCAGTATTTTTTCGCCCGGCCTCAGCCGGGCGAACCCCTACGAGAGCTTTTCGTGCGTGCGTGCGTGCGTGCGTGCGTGCGTGCGTGCGTCCGTTCGTCACGCTATCAGATCTCGGCGTTGGAAAGTCGTAGGAAGGCGATCTTGGGCTCTACGGAAAGGTCTCGACTTACTGGTAATGTGCCTCGAGAAATCGGCGTTCAAAAGTTTGAATTGCGCGCGCTACAGTAACCCAAAGGATTAAACTGAAAACGGCTATTACTCGCTCGTCTTACGTCGTAGAGCGGCGTGCGATAGGTCAACTAAAAGGTCTCGACGTGTTCTTTCGTTTGGCGTTAAAACTTTTGATAATTACGCAAACACGCAACACAAAAAGCGACATTCTCGCGTTTTTAACGCAGAAATCGCTCTTGCTCGCTCAGCGTGCGTCGTACGGAGACGATCTTGGGTTGGTTGGATAGCTCTCGACTCACTGATCATTTGTTCTTCTATTGGTCGAAACTCAAAAGTTTGAATTTCGGGAGCTACAGTAACCCAAAGGTTTAAAACGCAAAACTTATCTAACTCGCTCGTCTTCCGTCATAGAGAGACGATCTTGAGTTCGTTGAATAGGTTTCGGCACACTGATAATTCCGTTAAGAGAGAAGTTGAAATCCAAAAGATTGGATTGCGCGCGCTACAGTAACCTGAAGGTCCAAAACGCAAAACGGCTCTAACACGCTCGTCTTACGTCGTAGAGCGCCGTGCGATAGGTCAACTAAAATGTCTCGACGTGCTCTTTCACTTGGCGTAAAAATTTTGTTAATTGCGCAAACACGCACCACGAACAGCGACATTCTCGCGTTTTTAGCATAGAAATCGCTCTAACTCGCTCAGCGTGCGTCGTAGAGAGACGATCTTGAGTTGCTGGATAGCTCTTGACTCACTGATCATTTGTTCTTCTATTGGTCGAAACTCAAACGTTTGAGTATCGCGAACTACAGTAACCCAAAGGTTCAAACAGCAAATGGGCCCTAACTCGCTCGTCTTACCTTGTAGAGCGGCATTCGTTCGGCCGTTTGAAAGCTTACGTTGAGGCAGTTGTTGAACGGTCATTCCTAAAGAAATACTTTTGTTTTTTTAAACCCTTGTCTTACGAACAACTTTGTCTGCTAAAATAATTAATCCCGGGCGATCCCAATGTTGCCCTGCAACAACCGCTCAGAAATGCGTGTGTCTTGCTCAAAAAAATAACCCCGGGCGATCCCAATGTTGCCCTGCAAGAACCTCTCAGAAAGGAGCGTGTCAGAAGTAACGCATGAATAGTGGACTCCGGCCGGGCGCGCGTCATATCGGAAAGGCTTCGAAATACTTTACAAAAGTATCCACTCTTTTACTCTTCCACTTTAAAACACTCACAAACCACTCTGTATTAATAAAACAACTCAACTTTTTTAAAACAGCTTGTTCCATGGATGTGTCCGGCAACGTATGTTTTTGCCACCTATTCAATCGAAGACGAAACGCGGCAATTCTGTTCACTGTGCGGTTCTGCAGTCTACAGCAACGGTACCGTAACCGTCCGCATTTGTGACCCAAAAGAAAAGGGCGTCGTCCCATTTAGACCCTCTTTATTCCAAAGTGAACCTGCGGCGAACATTCCTGATCCATTTATGGATCAGTACCCACCAATGCGCCTTACAGGCATCGATTGCCCAACAATGGCACAAAATTTCTCTGGAAACTCGAGGTAACTGCGGCGATACTCCCCGAAGAAATCCTCAACTTACTATTCTGACACTCTATGGAATATACTCCTCAAATGCACGACACACTATACAATGCCAATCAACCATCATCGGGTACCCAGTTTTTACTCTAAGCTTGTTTCACCCGACCTCAGCCGGGCGACACCCTACGAGAGCTCGGTGTGCGTGCGTGCGTGCGTCCGTCCGTCTGTTCGTTCGTTCGTCACGCTCTCGGATCTCGGCGTTGGAAAGTGTAGAGAGACGATCTTGGACTCTATGGTTAGGTCTCGACTCGTTGACAATTCCACAAATTCGCGGGTTACAGTAACCCGAACGTCGAAAACGCAAAACGGCTCTAACTCGCTCGTCTTACGTTGAAGAGTGGCAATCGACATGTCAGGCGAAATATCTCGACGTGCCCTTTCATGCGGCAGCACAATTTTTCAATTATGCAAACATATATTTTGTAATTACTAAAACACGCGCTAAGACAAAAACGACACGTCGTTTTATGACGTTGAGAGATGTGCGACACGGAGAAGCACGAACAGGCAACAAATATTATTGAAAAATGCGTAGAAAACGCGGCCCACAAGTGCGCGCATCCGTGCAAATGATCGCGTTGCGCTTGGTGCCATCATCTTTAAAACGGGCCATGCCTGATCAAAACTCTCCAGGGACATGTGAGTTACTTACAACCGAAACCGATACAGATGGTGGGCTTTTGTTAACTGGGACACCCTGTATACTTTCTTCAAATCTCGCCGTCTTCACGCGCACCGAACCCAAACCTCTGACGCAGGCAGACGCCTCTTTTCAAGACCCCAAAAGAGGCCCCAAGGAGGAAGTGCGGCCCATTTCATGTCCCCTGTCCGGTCCGTCCAGGTTTTAGAGAGTGCCTCTGGTGCCAAATTGAATTTGGGATGACGTCAATGCCACCCTCCCCTCCCGTCTGGGCTTTGTTCGCTCCCACTCCATTTCGCATGTGCGCCGTTGCCATTTGGTATGATGCGCGTTGGGCGTTGGGCTTACGTATGCATTTGTGGTATGTAACTGGTTGTTGTTGACAATGGCGTCGGATCTCGTAGATTTGCACTTCGCTTCACTGCGAGTTTCCCTGTCATAACATACATAAGATCGCATGGCGCGTGGCTCTCGAATGGCCACAACAGGCTAATCACGCAACACGCGCGTCGGAGCAAACGGGACCGTCTTGTTTTGCTCCGGAGGAGTTTCCCAGCGAGAATCGATTCGCGAAGAGAGAAAAGGGCACCCCGCTCCGTGGTGTGACCTTTAGACCACTCACATGCTACCCCCCCCCCCCCCCCCCCCCCCGAACTTCTTTCTCCCCCCGAGCTCTTAATGGCTGGGAGAGGCAGAGCGAGGCAGCTGTGACGTCACGCTCTCGACGCGAGGAGGGAGCTCGGCGCGGCGCCGAAGCGACAGCCGCGCCGCGCCTTGACGTCAGCGGAAGGCCTATTGGGCGGGAGGGAGGGAGAGGAAAAGAGGGCTTCTAGAAGCGAGCTGCTCTAGCTTCCCCTCTCCCTCCAACGCTGTCGGCGCAGCGCCGCGACAGCTAAAGAGGCTAGCCGAGGCTAGCGCGCACAAGTCTGCCCGCTCGCCCGCTCGTTGCCTATGGATCTTTCTTTCGCGGTCGTCGTCGTCGCCGGTCCGTCATTGCTGGAAAATAGGCGCTCCTCCGCTCCGCTTCTGCGACTCGCACCTCGCTTGCGCAGATCCGCCAGGCCTCATTAGGGGGCTCCAAAGTGGCTCGGATTAGCCCCCTGAACTGTCGAGCGAAGGCAGCGAGCGAGTTCAACAAACGTTGCGTTTTGATTGTGCAAACGTTTGGATGCGGAAAAGCTCTTGGCATCAAGCGCAAAGCGCTTGAGCAAGCCCACAGGATGGCCTGCTTTTTCTCGGCGTGTTTTTGCCGTTGAGCTTCTTTTTGTGGTGTGATGAAATATGCGCGCGGCCCCGCGAAAATGTAGTGCGCCATTGACGTAGGTCGGTTGGCATTGACGTGTGCGTCGCCGCGTCTGCCCGTCTATGTTTGCCCAGTGAAACGTGTCCGCCAGAGTGTACCCATGGGTTGACACCCTGCGCGGGCTTAGCAGCTAGCGCTTTGTCGGCGAGAATGCCGCAACAACAGGAATGCGCTCAATTGAAAGCATAAGTCGTTTTGAAGTCAAAATGGCGTTGTGTCATGGTCACTCGACATTGAACTACTGTACCGCTTTCTAGTGAGGAAACAGGGCCCTTTCCACGCATTGTGTACCGCTGGCCATTTGTGTGCACAGCGTCTCTGTATCGAAGACAAACCCGGTCGTTTGTCTAGGACCCACTCCAGTTTGCCCTTTCTAAGTATGACAGGAGATCAGATCCCAGATGGCATGGCATGTTGGTAGAACAGTGTGCTACACGACAGTCTGCAGTCTTTCTGGAGAGTTCTGTCCCCAGTCACCTCCGTTGGTAATGCAGGGTGTCTATTAGGTGAGTGCTAGCCGCTTCGCATGTCAAAGTAAGATGTCTGGCGACAGCGCCCTTTGAGAATGTGCCAAATCTGCGGCCGGTAAGAGACACGAGCGTTCGTCGAACCAAAGGTCTATTCTTGTGTCCAGCTGGCGTGCTGTGACCAAAATAGAGGATTCCTCAAAACTGCGAGGCTCTTTGCTCGCTTTGTTAGCCTCTACTTTCGCTCTCCTATTGCTCTGCCACCGTTCCCATATCACTCAACCTCTGCATGTAATCCTAATCTGGTGTGTATCATTTAGGCAGTGGAACGGTTGCAGTTCCACGAACTGTCGTGCCGCCGGCGCCGCTCCATTGTTTCTCTCCCATAGTTGCGCCGACAATGGCGACACCAACGTCAGCTCACGTCTCCCTTTCCCGCTCTACCCCCACTCTAGTCATGCCGCGTGTTCCGCCAGCGCTCTGCCTCTAGGCGCGAGCGAGCCCATAGAGGCAGTCATATCAGCGGGCAGGGTTAGGTGCGGGCGACCGACTTCGCTATGCCCCTCTTCAGAGACCAGTTGAAGCGGTAACGACTCTTGAAGGCTGGACGAAGACGTCTTTGCTGGAAGTGGAAGAGTCGATACTAAGCGTCGGTCGCCGAGTCTTGCCCAGAAGCTCACTTGGGTCCTCTGGGGACCCCGGGAAATTTATGATGCCTTGGAGAATCGAAGTCAGTGCTGCCTAGGGAAGGGCGCCTGGGAGCCCATCGCCAGATTTGATGGTGAGAAGCGCGATTTGGCAATTGCCTCTGTTTTTACAAAGCGAAGTTCAACGAGACGCAAAAAATGGAGCAGTTGAACAGCTCCATCTACTGGTATTGCCACTGGGTTCTTCAGACCGTTCCGGGTGCGACGATGGCGGAAGTCCCAGCGTCTCCGACGAGCTCGGAGGGCGTCTCCTCCTCCTCTGCCAGCTCGCTGGTCACCCACCACAAGAGCAAAGGTGCCGCTAGCAAGGTGGTCAAGGTCGGCTTCTACGAGGTCGAGAAGACCATCGGCAAGGGCAACTATGCCGTGGTCAAGCTCTGTCGGCATCGGATCACCAAGACCGAGGTGAGGGGTTTTCAGGTCGTTTGGATCCGCTTGGAGTCCGTTTGGTCGCGCGAGATGTCAACTGACGTACCCTGCAAAATTGGCTGCTGACGTGCCACGTCATTCAATGCGACGTCTAGGTGGCGATCAAGATCATCGACAAGACCCGGCTGGACGAGGAGAACCTGCAGAAGATGTACAGGGAGATCTGCGTCCTGAAGATGCTCAACCACCCGCACATTGTCAAGCTCTATCAGGTGGCCTTTTGCTAAACCATTGTGTAATGCGTCGGACCGGGAAGTTCATTGCCATGTTAAAATTTCAGGTCATGGAAACGAAAAACATGCTTTACCTTGTCACTGAGTACGCGGCCAATGGAGAAATCTTCGGTGAGTGTGCTTTAATTCGGTATTGTTAGCTAAAGCTGTAGTATTGCGTCTCGATCTGTAGTGCATTTGCACCTGTAGCTCATCAGCTCGCCTACATTTAGCCGTGAAATTCTACACCAGCCTCCCTACCGTCCATATTTTCCCAAGTCCCTTGGTGCACTCCTGCGTCATCGGCAAACATTAGAATTTGCGCGGCTTCCGCGATTATCATTCATGGGAGCTTCTTTTAGCGTGGCAGCAGGTGCGACCGACAGTTGTCGCTGCTGCTGCTGCTTATGCGGGGTAAAGGCGGTGTCGCGCGCGGATAAACGCGGTGCCGCCCACGTCAGAGGCAGAGGCGGCTGCTTTGATTCATTGCGCCGCCGCCGCCGCTCCACGTCGTGGCTTCTCGTTGTCGTGACGTGCCGAGGGATTGCGATTCGCAAAACAACTCCGGCGGGCAGCAGTAGAGCGCGCGCTAATTTTAAGCTTCCTGCGCAGCCGCTTGCGTCAGCAGAAGCGGACAGAGTGCGGGAGAGGGGGAGAAATCGATCGCCGATCCGCCGCCTCTGGGCAACAGCCGACGTCGCTTCGCACACGTAACAGGGGCTCCCGACCACTTATGGGCGCTTGCGTCACAGCTTCTTAAGAGGGTTGGTTGGGGGGCATTGAAGAGAAGGGTACACACTTTGTGAGGAGGAGGGGGGAGGGGGTGATAGGCTTCAAAGTTCGCGAGACGCGCCCTGATTGCAGGGGACCTTTTTGACAGGGGCGCGTTTCCTCGTTCGCCCCGTTGGTCGCGGCGACGCGTTGACGTCAATGCGGCCTGAATTTGTCAAAACAACAAATGATAGGGCTTCGTCGCTCGAACTAATAGGGGGTGTGGAGCGCTTTTAGAAGTTCTCTCTATGTGCCTGTGTATGTGTGGTGCGTGACGCACGTTGGCGCCGCGTGAAGCCGATTCGGCTGACGCACGCGGTGAAGAGGGGACAAGCCAATTAGACTGGCCGTGTCAGCGGGAAGAGAAACTATTGAAGGGTGCACCACGTCGCATTTTGGTTAGATGAGGAAGTAGCGTTGCATGAAGGGGTGAGGGATGGGTTACTTCCGTAGTCCCAGGTGTCACATGCACTCTACTTTGCTCGCCAATGGGATAGAGTGACGCGTGCAAATCCTGCTTTGACTGAAGCCGATCAGCTCGGCGCCATTATGCAAATTGATTTGTCGTGCGAGGGAAAATCGTTACCGAGACACTTCTGAAGCAGTTTGACTGCGCTGATGTGCACGCAAAGTGGAGATATGACAGAAGAGCAAACGACCAAGCGCGGAAAGTTAACAAAGCAATCTCCAACAGAAATTTGACGGAGCAAAATGCACCAGAATGCGAAATATCAACGCAATAGAGCCATTCTTGTTGCAGATTTCATCGCCCAAAGAGGCAGGCTGCCGGAGTGGGAGGCGAGGGCGCTGTTTCGACAAATCGTCTCGGCTGTGGAGTATTGCCACAATTTGAACATCGTGCACCGCGACCTAAAGGTGAAAGTGGAATTTACATCGTGATACACATCTACTGGAAGTTTGGAACCACTCACAAAGTAATTCCTAAGTGTCTACGTAGTGTACTAGTGCAGGGTGTCATACTGGAATTCATTTTTGGCACTCCGCTTTGCAAAAGCAGGAGTGCTATAGGGGGCGTCGGGTTGAACAGAATCATCTTACCAAGCTTTCTCGCGCTACACAAATCGGATCGCCAAGCGGTTTTTTGCGTTAGATAGGTTGAGTCGACGCGCAGGGTGGACAAGAAACTAGAAAATTCCGGTGGTGGAAAAATTTTGCGAAAATTCGAAAATTCGAATTTTTACTAAATAAAAAAAACAATAGCCCATAACTTTCGCAAAAGTGGGTCGATTTTGATGATTTTTGGATATGTTGTAGGCCTTTGGATCCTCTAGGCGGCACCGCCGGAACGGGCTCCCTAGGTGGTCCGACGCGGGAGTACGGTAGTAAATTTGAACTTTCAAAAAGTTTTCCGACCTTTAAAAAATCGTAACTCGAGTTTGCGACGGTGGATCCTTGCCAAGTTTTAACTTGTCCGAGAACACTATATTACCTTTCATTCGAGACCAAAACCGCCGAGATTGCTTGTGCCGTTCTTCAGATACGCTGTGCCAAAAGTGCCGGGTCTCGACCGGAAATTTCGGATTTTCGACTTTGGGTGGAGATTTGGCCTGAAAAGCCTTCCTTTAGCGGTAAATAGATAATCGCACCGTGTTCTACGTCAAAAGTTGGTGTAGACGAAGTGTCTTGACCATTTTTAGGTACCGTATTCCGGCGGCGCCAAATTTTTGAATCCCGGGGTCAAATTTTCGAAATTGAGTTTTCACTTGTTTGGGGGGTTTTCGACGACGCTGAACACGAATCCGGTGTTTGTTTTGCGATTTCGGACGCCGCTACCCTGATTTCGGCGCCCGGCCGTCCAAAATTTTAATCCCGGGGTCGAATTTTCAAAATTGAGTTGACAGTCGTTTCTGGGGTATTCAGCAGTGCTGAACGCGAATCCAGATTTTATTTTTTGATATGAGTTTCTTTTAGCCTGCTTTGGGTGAACACGCCCCAAACATGCCCAAACTTGTCCGAACATGTTCAAACTTGTCTAAATATGTCCAAACATGTTCAAACTTGTCCAAACACATTCAAACACGTCCAAACTTGTCCAAACTTGTCCGAACACTGTCGTAGACACTGAACACGAATTCGGCGATTGTTTCCGTGAAGGCTTATTACCGAGTAGCGAGACGAGCGACAGTCTGCTTTGCTTCGGAACAAGCGGAGTGCCACCCTGAAGGTCCCCTTCAGCGTTCAACTAGTAATTCTAGTATAGTATAGTATAGTACTAGCCGTTCCTTCCTGTTGCAGAAGAATTCCTGAGATCTGAATGGCATGGAATGTAGCCGTCAATGGCCGTAATGTCCTGTTGCATGATCTGTCATGTTCAAGGTCTGTCCGTTGCAAGGTCGGTCCTGTTGTGAGCCAACGGCGCTGGTCGCCTCGCGCGACCATCCTGTGCCACGTCTGTCCTGTTGCAAGATCTGTCCTGTTGCAAGATTTGTCCTGTTGTAAGATCTGTCCTGTTGCAAGATCTGTCCTGTTGCAAGGTCTGTCCTGTTGCAAGATCTGTCCTGTTGCAGGGTCTGTCCTGTTGCAAGATTTGTCCTGTTGCAAGATTTGTCCTGTTGCAACATTTGTCCTGTTGCAAGATTTGTCCTGTTGCAAGATTTGTCCTGTTGCAAGATTTGTCCTGTTGCAAGATTTGTCCTGTTGCAAGATTTGTCCTGTTGCAAAATCTGTCCTGTTGCAAGGCTGTCCTGTTGCAAGATCTGTCCTGTTGCAAAATCTGTCCTGTTGCAAGATGTGTCCTGTTGCAAGATCTGTCCTGTTGCACGATCTGTCCTGTTGCAAGATGTGTACTGTTGCAAGATTTGTCCTGTTGCAAAATCTGTCCTGTTGCAAGGCTGTCCTGTTGCAAGATCTGTCCTGTTGCAAAATCTGTCCTGTTGCAAGATCTGTCCTGTTGCAAGATCTGTCCTGTTGCACGATCTGTCCTGTTGCAAGATGTGTACTGTTGCAAAACCTGTCCTGTTGCAGAAGGTCTGTCCTGTTGCGAGCCAATGGCGATGGTCGCCTCGCGCGACCATCCTGTTGCAAGATTTGTCCTGTTGCAAAATTATTCCTGTTGCAAAATCAGTCCTGTTGTAAGATCTGTCCTGTTGCAAGATCTGTCCTTTGCAGGGTCTGTCCTGTTGCAAGATCTCTCCTGCTGCAGGGTCTGTCCTGTTGCAAGATTTGTCCACTTGCAACATTTGTCCTGTTGCAGAAAGTCTGTCCTGTTGCAAGATCTGTCCTTTGCAGGGTCTGTCCTGTTGCAAGATCTCTCCTGCTGCAGGGTCTGTCCTGTTGCAAGATTTGTCCACTTGCAACATTTGTCCTGTTGCAGAAAGTCTGTCCTGTTGCAAGCCAACAGCGCTGACTGCTTCGCGAACGCGTCGTACAGAGCGCCGCGCAAAACAAATGATAGAAAGCGGGCAGATTTTCCGGTTGCAAGATCTGTCCTGTTGCAAGATTTGTCCTGTTGCAAAATCTGTCCTGTCCCAAAGGTCTGTCCTGTTGCGAGCCAACGGCGCTGGTCGCCTCGCGCGACGATCCTGTTGTAACGTCTGTACTGTTGCAGCGTCCTGTTGCAGAAAGTCTGTCCTGTTGCAAGCTAATGGCGCTAACTGCCTCGCGAACGCGCCGTACAAAGCGGCGCGCAAAACAAATGCTAGAGAGCGGGCCGATTGTCCTGTTGGAAGATCTGTCCTGTTGCAAGCGAAATAGTCGCTGAAGCGGCTAGAATTGCCTGCGCGAGCATTGTCGTACTGTTCGGCTCTGTTGCAATTGCACATTGTAAGGTTCTCTGCTGTACCGCTCACTGCCGCACTGTTCGCTTTTGCAAGGCTCTGCTACCGTGCATTGCCGTACTGTTCAGGCAAAGCCTGCGTTGAAGGCAGGCGCGGTCGATCGATCGAAGAGAGCCAGCTTCTCTGCGGGACACCGCTGGCGTCCTGCTGGCTTCCTAGCGCGTACATGCTGAAGCGTCGCGCGGCGAAGTGCTAGCGAGGCAAGCGCATGCTGAAGCGTCGCGTGGCGAAGTGCTAGGGAGGCAAACCTCTACGGACGGACACTACACCTAGCTGGCATAGTAATGTAGATGGAGGAGTGATTTTCAATTATAGTATAGTACTAGCCGTTCCTTCCTGTTGCAGAAGAATTTGTGTGATCTGAATAGCACGCAATGTAGTCGTAAATGGCCGTAATGTCCTGTTGCATAATCTGTCCTGTTGAAGGTCTGTCCGTTGCAAGGCCTGTCCTGTTGTGAGCCAACGGCGGTGGCCGCCTCGTGCGCGCGCCGCAACGTCCGTCCTGTTCATTGTCAAGGTCTGACCTGTTGCATTGCAAGGCCTGTCCTGTTGCAAGGTCTGTCCTGTTGCAAGGTCTCTCCCGTTGCAAGATCTATCCTGTTGCAAGGCCTGTCGTGTTGCAAGGTTTGTCCTGTTGCAAAATCTCTCCTGTTGCAAGATCTGTCGTGTTGCAAGGTCTGTCCTGTTGCCTGTTACAAAATCTGTCCTGTTGCAAGATCTGTCCTGTGGTAAGATCTGTCGTGTTGCAAGATTTGTCCTGTTGCAAAATCTGTCCTGTTGCAGAAGGTCTGTCCTGTTGCGACCCAACGGTGCTGTTCTGTTGCAAGGTCTGTCCTGTTGCAAGATCTGTCCTGTTGCAAGATTTGTCCTGTTGCAAAATCTGTCCTGTTGCAAGATTTGTCCTGTTGCAAGATTTGTCCTGTTGCAAGATCTGCCCTGTTGCAAGATCTGTCCTGTTGCAAGAATTGTCCTGTTGCAAGATTTGTCCTGTTGCAAAATCTGTCCTGTTGCAAGATTTGTCCTGTTGCAAGATTTGTACTGTTGCAAAATCTGTCCTGTTGCAAGATTTGTCCTGTTGCAAGATCTGTCCTGTTGCAAAATCTGTCCTGTTGCAGAAGGTCTGTGCTGTTGCGAGCCAATGGCACTGGTCGCCTCGCGCGACCATCCTGTTGCAACGTCTGTAACATTTGTCCTGTTGCAGAAAGTCTGTCCTGTTGCACGCCGACAGCGCTGACTGCCTCGCGAACGCGCCGTACAAAGCGCCGCGCAAAACAAATGATAGAGAGCGGGCAGATTTTCCTGTTGCAAAAACTGTCCTGTTGCAAGATTTGTCCTGTTGCAAAATCAGGCCTGTTGCGAGCCAATGGCATATAGATCTCCAGGATCCATCGCCCATGTCGCGAGAAAATGGCCGGACAAACAAACAAACAAACACACAAACAAACAAACTCTATGGCGCTTAGTATATAGGATAGTACTAGCCGTTCCTTCCTGTTGCAGAAGAATTTCTGAGATCTGAATAGCATGGAATGTAGTCGTCAATGGCCGTAACGTCCTGTTGCATGATCTGTCCTCTTCAAGGTCTGTCCGTTGCAAGGTCTGTCCTGTTGTGAGCCAACGGCGCTGGTCGCCTCGCACGCGCGCCGCAACGTCCGTCCTGTTCATTGTCAAGGTCTCTGACCTGTCCTGTTGTAAGGTCTGTCCTGTTGTAAGGTCTGCCTTGTTGAAAGATCTGTCCTGTTGTCTGTTGCAAAAAGATTTGTCCTGTTGCAAAATTTGTCCTGTTGCAAGATTTGTCCTGTTGCAAAATTTGTCCTGTTGCAAGATTTGTCCTGTTGCAAGGTCTGTCCGCTGCAAGGTCTGTCCTGTTGTGAGCCAACGGCGCTGGTCGCCTCGCACGCGCGCCGCAACGTCCGTCCTGTTCATTGTCAAGGTCTCTGACCTGTCCTGTTGTAAGGTCTGTCCTGTTGTAAGGTCTGTCCTGTTGAAAGATCTGTCCTGTTGCAAGATTTGTCCTGTTGTAAGATCTGTCCTGTTGCAAGATCTGTCCTGTTGCAAGATCTGTCCTGTTGCAAGATCTGTCCTGTTGCAAGATCTATCCTGTTGCAAGATTTGTCCTGGTGCAAGATCTGTCCTGTTGCAAGATCTGTCATGTTGCAAGATCTGTCCTGTTGCAAGATCTGCCCTGTTGCAAGATCTATCCTGTTGCAAGATCTATCCTGTTGCAAGATCTATCCTGTTGCAAGATCTGTCCTGTTGCAAGATCTATCCTGTTGCAAGATCTATCCTGTTGCAAGATCTATCCTGTTGCAAGATCTATCCTGTTGCAAGATCTGTCCTGTTGCAAGATCTATCCTGTTGCAAGATTTGTCCTGGTGCAAGATCTGTCCTGTTGCAAGATCTATCCTATTGCAAGATTTGTCCTGTTGCAAGATCTGTCCTGTTGCAAGATTTGTCCTGTTGCAAAATTTGTCCTGTTGCAAGATTTGTCCTGTTGCAAGATCTGTCCTGTTGCAAAATCTGTCCTGTTGCAAGATCTGTCCTGTTGCAAGATCTGCCCTGTTGCAAGATCTGTCCTGTTGCACTACACTTAGCTAGCTTAGTACACCTAGCTAGCTGTTGCAAGATCTGTCCTGTTACACTACACCTAGCTAGCTTAGTAATGTAGATAGTATTACCATTCCCTGTGAATTGTAGTATAGTATAGTACAGTATAGGCGGCAATTCATGAATTGTAGTATAGTACTAGAATAGAATTCCAGTACAGAAGTCACTGAAAAATGTCAAAAATCTTGTCCAAAATCCCACTTTTGATGTCCACAATTGTCAACTTAAGGTCGCAATGGTTGCATATATGCTCCATTTACAAAAGATTCAAGCAATTTTTCTGAAAACTTGAACAAATTTGGTCAGAATACAGCAGAGCACTGACGAATTCGCAGTGGAAATCGACAAAATCTATACTGTAATACAATTCCAGTATGGATTGAATTCTAGTATAGTACAGTATAGTATGAGTGAAAAATTTCGAATTCTAGTATAGTATAGTATAATACTGGAATGCCAAAACTACTTGTGGTATAGTATGGTTATACTATACTATACTGTACTATAATACTGGAATTATTATAGTACAGTATGACACCCTGTACTAGTGAAACTCGAAATTACCTCCCCCCCCCCAGATGCCATTAAGGAATACATTTTTGATTTGTTAGATAATATGGAGCACGCTGTGCGTATTGGCATAAAAACTTGCCCCGCCCACTTTTGTCACTGGCTCTGACACACCTGTAGGCACTGGCAAAGCTGCCTGCTGCGTTGTCCTGTCTCATCGGAAACACCCTTTGTTTCAGGCTGAAAATCTGCTGCTCGACGCCAACTTCAACATAAAAATTGCCGATTTCGGGTTCAGCAACACCTTTAAGAAGGGCGAAAATCTCAACACGTTCTGCGGCTCACCCCCGTACGCTGCGCCGGAAGTCTTTGAAGGCAAGAAGTACTTTGGACCCGAGATCGACATTTGGGTGGGCTTAAAGAATTATCCAAATAATGCAAACAAAAACAAAAAATTAGCAACTTCTAAATTTAGAGCCTTGGCGTTGTGCTGTACGTTTTGGTATGCGGGGCGCTGCCTTTCGAAGGGGCCACTTTGCAACTTCTGCGGGACAAGGTTTTGTCGGGCCGCTTCAGAATCCCCTTCTTCATGTCTACAGGTACATAAATACTTCCGCAGGCGTTTGAGTTATTGCCAACTATTGTGAGTGTTGTGACAGTGATTTTCTTTCGAGTTGCACGCTAGACACTCTTCGCGAGTTTGTTGACCTGCTACATTGAGCAAACAAACAACCGCGCAACAAGCTACTTGTATCTGGGCGAATCCATTGGAAAATCACTCGATCTGGGCTTTTTTTAAAACACGCAAGGGCGCATCGGCGCATCGGCGCATTGGCGCACTCTCCGTGCGCCAATGCGCCTGGGCTCTCGGCGCGCGCCTACCGTAATTCTAATAAATAAAACGCAGACGATAGTACGCCGCAAATGTGTAATTGAGGGTAGTAGCAGCGGCTTTGGTACAAATGAGTGCCAATTCTGTCAAACTTTGGATTCGAATATCTCGAGCTACGCTGCGAGTTTCTTAGCGCGGTTTGTTGCGTTCGATAGGGAAAAGCTAAACGATTTGACAAGTTGGCACTCCACCTTGCACCTTAGGCTTAGGCTTGCCATAAGGGTTAGGCTTGTTTTCCAATCTGGAATAATTTGATAATTAATATCCATAACTAGACTTAATGCTTTGGAAAACTCAAATGATTAATGCATCGTTGGATGCCCCTGTTAGTGTGTTGGAGCGTGTTGGCGCGGCGCGTGTTTGGCCATAATCACGCAACACGCACCGGTGTGAGGCGCACATGAAAAAATCAAGGTCTTGCACAGGGTGAGCAATTTTGACGATTTTTGCACCAGTTATACCTCAAGGTGTCCTGATAGCTGATACCATACTTCAGCAAAATCTTTTGGCTACAGCGCTTTGCTACATTTGAGTCTCCCAAGCATTAGGTCTAGTTATGGATATTGATTTTGTCAGACTATTCCAGATTGGAAAACAAGCCTAAGCCTAACGGCAAGCCTAAGGCTAAGCACAAGCCTAAGCCTAAGCCCAAGCTGAACCTAAGTCCAAGCCAAACCTGGACAAATTATTCCCTCTTTCCTGCCAGAGAGCTATTCTAAGCCTCTCAAGTTTGTCTGAGGTCGAAAAATTGGGTTTTTGGCAACTTGTCAAATGTCGAGTTAAACACAGAAGTCGAGACCCCTGCTGCATGTTGCGCCATCCAGAAACCAATCGAATAAAAAAAGATTCGCGCCGATCTGCCAAGTCTAGGTCGACTTATGAATGTTAGAATTTACACAGAGTCTGCGCGATCGCTATGACACTCCTCCCTTTTTGGAGTGGTGGATTGCCAACTTGTCAGATCGTTTAACTTTCCTCTATCAAACGCAACAAACCGCGATAAGAAACTCGCAACGTAGCTCGAGATATTCGAATCCAAAGTTTGACAGAATTAGCACTCATTTGTACCAAAGCCGCTGCCACTACCCTCAATTACACATTTGCGGCTTACTATCGTCTGCATTTTATATATTAGAATTACTGTAGGCGCGCGCGCCGAGAGCCTAGGCGCATTGGCCCACGGAGCGTGCGCCAATGCGCCGATGCGCCCTTGCGTGTTTTAAAAAAAGCCCTCGATCTGAGGCGACATCACTGTACAAAGTTTGTCCTTAAAAAACTTATTCTTTTGCTTTTGCAGACTGCGAGCAGCTGCTGCGCCGCATGCTGGTCTTGAATCCCCATAAGAGGTGGCCCATAGGCCAGATCAAGGGCCACCGCTGGATGACCATGGAGATGGTGCACAAGACGCCGCAGGGGGTACTCCAGAGGGTGCCCCCTCCACCACCCATAGACCAGTGGGCGCTGACCCAGAGTGCCAGTCTGGCCAGCTCCGAGCCCTCCGATCAGATCCTGAGACTCATGCAGAATCTGGGCATTGACCCGTCGAGGACCAGAGAGGTGTGTGGGAATGCAGTGGAATACAATACAATACAATACAATACAATACAATACAATACACTACAATACAATACAATACAATACAATACAATACAATACAATACAATACAATACAATACAATACAATACAATACAATACAATACAATACAGTACAATACAAGTAATGCAATGGATTCATGCATCGCAATACACCAAGCACTACAGACCTACATAGGTACAACACAACGCACACACATCGCACAATTTTCGTATTGCAGTCCCTGCGCAACAGCTCCTACGACAACTTCACGGCCATCTACATGCTGTTGTTGGATCGCTGGAAGGCCAGTCTAGCAGCCGAGAAACCACTAGGCACCCGCCGACGACAGTCGGCCGACGACCCCCGACTGAACAGGCCGCCTCGCCTGTCGGGCCTCCACGGGCACAGCACCTTCCAGACAACGGACTGCACCACTTCAACCTCGAACACGGCCAGTCACGCCTATGGCAACTTTGAGGTGGGTGTGGCTGAGTGAAAACTGAGTGCTGAGCAGCAATGCACAAGCCTTCCTCTGGCTTTCAGCCCGAGGTCCCGGCGCACATGGCGCCGTCCTACGTCAACTACAGCTACTACTACAGCCAGCCGCACGGGCAGGCCCCTCCGATCCCGCCCCCACCGGGCAGCTACACCAGCCGGGCTTCAGATAGTGGTGCAGAGTCGATGGGAGGCTACACCTCCTTCGACCACCCACCTTGCCTGTCCCGCCAGAGCACCATCTGCACCACCAGCTCCATCGACGAGGGAGTCGAGGTGGGGTTGTGTGTGATAGGTTGGGCGATGTGAACACTGGAGACCAGAATCACTCCCGTCCCAGGCCGACTTCGCCATGCACGCCATGGCTGGCGCCATGGGCCACAGTGGAACGCCCAGCATCCCGGGCTACTACCCGGCAATGGCAGAGCTGGGGGAGAGTGGCAGTAGCGTGGCGTCCTCTCTCATGAACGCGTCGCCATTCGAGAGTTTCGATTCCCAGATAGAGCACGACGTCATGTCGAGCTTGTCGAGCTGTCCCAGGACGTCTAGCGACGGCAGCGCCACCAGTACGGGTAAGAGTGGAACCACTTGTAGTTGTGTGTGAGACGCAGTACAAAACTTAGGCTATGCCACCTCCTTCAGGTCCCACACCACTGAACACCTCGGTCACAGTCAGCATGACGCCACCGTGCAACGCCTGCGCTGCCCAACAGCCTTGGACGGGCGCTGGAGCCACTGGAGCAGGCGCTGGCGAGCCTGCATCCATCTCGCCATGCGCTAGTCCCCAACCGACCAGCTTCGGAGACGTCGGCTGGAGAGCCTCCGACAACATGATGTTCGACAGAGTAGCTGCTCACCAGTTCCCCACGGGCCACCTGAAGGAGACCAAGAAGGTGCACACCCAAATGTGTGGACAAGCCGTCGTCCATGTGACAGCGTTCGAAGGCCATTCTTTGAACTGCATCTCAGGTGAAAGGCTTCGCTGACGTCCACCGGACTGCGGAGGGTGGCGTACCAGAGCTGCCGCTGCACAAGCTTCGCATTCACCATGGAGTCTCTCCCTACACTCCATTGGGGGCTCCTTATCCTTACATGACGATGGGAGGCCACCACCAGAGAGGGAACGTCTTCTACACCACGGCCCCTCCTACAGCGGCCTCTGGAGCGCCAATCACTCCAACCACAGAGAAACGCTACTTGCGACACCGCCCACCGCTCCCCAAGAGAATCTCTCTGCCGGAAAAGTTGGAGTTGCCTCCACACAAGCTGCTGAACTTGAAGCAGCAGATGCAAGTGGAGCAGAAGCGGTGAGAGCTTGGCGCCAGTGCAGTTGTGCGGTGGGGCATATGGTCGCGCATGTTTCAGATTCAACGAAGTCGCCGAGTGCTCAGCTGTCACTGGCGGAGTGCAGCCCACAGACCCGGCAGTTCCCAGTGATGACCCAGTCGCCATGGACAGTCCAGCCACCAATCCTCCACCGAAGCCGAGCGCCCTGCTGCAGCAGCAGCAGAAGCAGCAGCAGCGACTGCACCAGAAGCGCCAGGTGTTCAGCAAGCAGCAGCAGCAGGCCCGGCTCCAGCTGATTCGCCAGCAGTCCTACCAGATGGCCCAGAAGCAGCCGGTCAGCCTGCCGTCTCCGCTGAACGCCAGCGACCTGGTGGTCGCCGCCGCAGCCCCAATCATGATGGCCGACCTCATGATCGGCCTCGGGGCGCCCGGCGTGCTGCAGGAGACCGGCCTGGGACCGCCGGACGCCGGGGGAGCTCGGCTGGTACCGACGCCTCTGTCGCCGATCGAGGACACCTCCGGCAGCACTGAACGCGACGATGACGAGGTGATGGACGTCACAGGCTGATGGGTGGCTGTGACGGCGATTGCTCGTCGGTTGGTCGAGTTGCGCACTGCATTGGGTAGCTGTTGACGTATGTACTTGTCCCCGGAGCTGTCGTCATAGAGCGAGTTGTTGATTGGTTCGAATGGGTATGGCATTCGCGTAAATCGTGCCCATCGCCGCAGCAGCTACCTGTTGAGTTGTTCTAGTCATGAGCTACGCGCGCGCTTTAGAATTCTACTCGTGACACACGGTTCACCGGTGGTGCTGTCCTAGGCTTGAGTGAACATGCGGACACAGCGACCTTTGGAATCACGCAGCGTGAGTTGGATTGGAACGCTTTTGTCAGTTCAAGCTCGTGGCATACACGCTGATACAGTACGCCCAGTGTGTTGTCTAGTCACGACCCGCGATTCAACAGCCGTGCTGTGCGCTTTTTCCACGTCGATGATGCCATACTTGTTGAAGAGTAGTGGGCACAGAAGTGTTGCTTCTCATCGTCCTTCTGTCACTGTCATTTCTGTTGTGTAAATTGCATAAGAGCGTGTTTTGTGCTGGTCATACTGGGTGGAGCGGCTTCGTCAGGCTTGCTTAAAGTTATTTTATTGATAATGTATCACAAGTTTTAGGCGTAGCTTGTCAGAATCAGGCCTGGCTGGGTCACTGTATTAGGGTGTTCTTGCAAAGATCAGTGTCGCGTTCCCACGTGCTGTGACGTCCGTCGGTTCTTCGGGTCATCGCAAGAGGAGTTTTTGAAGACTTACAACGTTTCTGCGTAAAATCACGGCTTATACACAGCCCGAAAACAATACTATGCGGTTGCGGTCGGTAAAGATACTGCGCCCATATCAAAGGAGAATACACCAGAATACCACACGCGCACAGAGACAGACTACATGTACAGAGGAGGTAAAGGTATGTACGCATCAACACGACCTCACAGAGCTTAGAGTGCACATACTGCATCGTCAGACTTCAATACTCTGCTGGATGAACTGTACACTGACTGTGAGGCTCTACTATGTAAGTAGGCGCTGTACTCACTGGACAGGTTACACCGAACCGAAACTGCACAGTATGGCGAAAGCGACGAGCGCAGATTAGCATCATCGGGTGCCACCACGGTTGTCTGTCAATTGTGTTCTCAAATTGAAAACTCTTGCCAATCTTAGTGCTGTTAGTGTTCGGTGCGCGTTTAGTTGTTGACCCTTTGGCAAAAGCCACACAAAATGTAACCATGGCTTGCGGCGACGCGTTTAAGTACCGTAGGATGATCATCACGCAATGGTGCGCCGGGTCGAATTCAGTAGTAGTAGTCGTAGTCGGAGCTGCGGATCGCGTTGCACAGCACGCAGGAGAAGACCAGCGCCAGCAGCTGAACGCGTGGAGAATACTGTAGCTCGGGATTTCCAAAATCGCAACTACAGTATTCCAAAACCACCGACCTCCACGGCCAACACGACGACGGCCACGACGATGATTATGATGGAGTTTGACTTCAGGTGGTCGAAAGCCTTGGTCACGCAGCCCTGGGGTGGTACGGTAGCGCCAAATTCAAAGTTTTGAATTTAAATAATCTGTTTATAGCAAGAATGCACCTCTCGTACAAGCGAGCCTCCAGTGCCGCAGCCGCAGCTTTCCGGCGGCTGCGCTCCGAAGTCCCTGCAGCCGTTGGCGCCGCAGCAGTCATACTGTAATGGAGAAATTTGAAAAACTGCACACTGCCGCACACTTTAGGTTCCTCCTTAAGAGTCGCGGTCTGAGAGAATCGAACAATTTTGCGCATTCTGTATCAACTTTTTTTGGGTCGATGTTGCGGATTTCGCTAAAACTAACATAAAATAGTCCCCAAGGACAATTATTGCCATCACCACAATAATTTTGGAAAATACGCACGCAATAGTGAATTACGCGCGTTTCAAGTTTTCAAACTTTTGACTTCTGTGTCTCAAAAGGCTGTTTCGACAAATTTTTTCAAACAGAAACAGATCTATCTGAAGTAGAATTTTATGTAGAATCGCGTGGTGCTAGCGAAAACTTTAAAATATAAATGTGTCATGCGAAAATTTTTAATTTTTGCTGCGCGCAAGTGCCAAAAACCAGGTTTTTCAACTGTAGCTCGAGAATGACCCTGCTGTGCAAATCTGATTTTTGCATTATTGTGTAGCCCTATGGGTGCCACATAACGCTAGGTGCAGCAACCTCTCTAAAGCCGGAACCCTCGAGGTGAAATTTTGAAACATTCCTGCTTGCCCAGCACAAAACGCATATTAAATATTTTGCTGCAAAACAAAAGTTGTTGGATATTGGTGATTTTGACAAGTGTTATAGTCCATCGAAAGCTGAATCGAATGCCACCAATCCCAATGTTCTACGACGTCGCAACCGATAGTTACAACCAGGTTTTGTCAGATAAGGTGGAGGTCAGACTTTTGGCCATAGCTATCGATTGCGACGTCGTAGGAAATTGGGATTGGCGGCATTCGATTCAGCTTTCGATGGACCATAACACTTGTCAAAATCACCAAAATCCAACAACTTTTGTTTTGCAGCAAAATATTTAATATGCGTTTTGTGCTGGGCAAGCAGAAATTTTTCAAAATTTCACCTCGAGGGTTCCAGCTTTGGAGAGGTTGCTGCAGCTAATGTGGCACCCATAGGGCTACACAATAATGCAAAAATCAGATTTGCACAGCAGGGTCATTCTCGAGCTACAGCTGAAAAACCTGGTTTTTGGCACTTGCGCGCAGCAAAAATTAAAAATTTTGGCATGAAACATTTACATTTCAAAGTTTTCGCTAGCACCACGAGATTCTACGTGAAATTCTACTTCAGATAGATCGGTTTGGAAAAATTTTTCGAAACAGCCTTTTGAGACACAGAAGTCAAAAGTTTGAAAACTTGAAACGCGCGTAATTCACTATTGCGTGCGTATTTTCCAAAATTATTGTGGTGATGGCAATAATTGTCCTTGGGGACTATTTTATGTTAGTTTTAGCGAAATTCGCAACATCGACCGAAAAAAAGTTGATACAATATTATTCGATTCTCTCAGGCCGCGACTCTTTTTTAGCTACTGTAGAATGCAACGGGCGCTTGTAGTCGAGGCGCGTCAACCTTTATGCATCAAGCACCAGTGCTTCGATTCAACTTCGGTTCAATCTACAACGCAAGCAGCACCGCTGACATTTCGGTGTAAGTTGTCCAACGTCTCCTGAATCTTCCCAGTTGTATCCGTGTAGTATTGCTCCACGAGCGCGTGGTTCCACCACGCCGCCATCTCGTCTTTTATCTGAAGTTGGAGTTTATTTTCTGCAACGAACCAATTAGTAAAACACGAACCGAATCCTTCTTGATGAAGACGAATACTGCGGCGGCGATCTCGATGAGAAACAGGGAGAGGACCAGAGAGAAGAACTGAACGGAATATTGGAGATAGACTACGGTATGCTATACCGTAGTCTAGCCGCATTAAATGAGTCAAGCTACAAATTGTGCCTTGTGGTACGCATTTTACATACAAAAAATATCAATATGTAAAGAATAAATGAAGATACATATGCAAATGTATAAAATCGTTTCATTGAATTTTATTATTAACGTACATTCATGGACGTGTTGTTCTATTGAATTCGCTAAGCAATGCTACATGGCCTGCCAAATCTTATTGTGAAAGCACGAAAGCATTCGGCCGTTTGCGGCAAATCTACCTAGGTACCTGCAATTACCGGATTTTTTCGCCCGGCCTCAGCCGGGCGAACCCCTACGAGAGCTTTTCGTGCGTGCGTCCGTTCGTTCGTTCGTTCGTTCGTTCGTCACGCTCTCAGATCTCGGCGTTGGAACGTCGTAGGAACGCGATCTTGGGCTCTACGGAAAGGTCTCGACTTACTGGTAATGTACCTCGAGAAATCGGCATTCAAAAGTTTGAATTGCGCGCGCTACAGTAACCCGAAGGTCAAAACGGAAAACGGCGCTAACTCGCTCGTCTTACGTTGTAGAGCGCGTGCGATACGTCAACTAAAAGGTCTCGACGTGCTCTTTCGTTTGGCAATAAAAATTTTCTTAATTACGCAAACACGCAACACGAAAAGCGACATTCTCGCGTTTTAGCGCAGAAATCGCTCTAACTCGCTCAACGTGCGTCGTAGGGAGATGATCTTGGGTTGGTTGGATAGCTCTCGACTCGCTGATCATTTGTTCTTCTATTGGTCGAAACTCAAAGATTGAATTTCGGGAGCTACAGTAACCCAAAAGTTTAAAACGGGAAACTTATCTAACTCGCTCGTCTTCCGTCATAGAGAGACGATCTTGAGTTCGTTGAATAGGTTTCGGCACACTGATAGTTCCGTTAAGAGAAGTTGAAATTCAAAAGTTTGAATTGCGCGCGCTACAGTAACCGGAAGGTCCAAAACGCAAAACGGCTCTAACACGCTCGTCTTACGTCGCAGAGCGCCGTGCGATAGGTCAACTAAAAGATCTCGACGTGCTCTTTCACTTGGCGTGAAAAATTTGTTAATTGCTCAAACACGCACCACGAAAACAGACATTCTCGCGTTTTAGCATAGAAATCGCTCTAACTCGCTCAGCGTGCGTCGTAGAGAGACGATCTTGAGTTGCTGGATAGCTCTTGACTCACTGATCATTTGTTCTTCTATTGGTCGAAACTCAAAAGTTTGAATATCGCGAGCTACAGTAACCCAAAAGTTCAAAACGTAAAACTTCTCTAACTCGCTCGTCTTACGTTGTAGAGCGGCATTCGTTCGATCGTTTGAAAGCTTACGTTGAGGCAGTTGTTGAACACTCATTCCTAAAGAAATACTTTTGTTTTTTTAAACCCTTGTCTTACGAACAACTTTGTCTGCTGAAAATATTAATCCCGGGCGATCCCAATGTTGCCCTGCAACAACCTCTCAGTAATGCGTGTGTCTTGCTCAAAAAATTAATCCCGGGCGATCCCAATGTTGCCCTGCAAGAACCCCTCAGAAAGGAGCGTGTTAGAAGTAGCGCATGAATAGTGGACTCCGGGCGGGCGCGCGTCACATTGGAAAGGCTTCGAAATACTTTACAAAAGTATCCACTCTTTTTGTAATGGGTCCTTTACCCACTACAATTTCTTCTCAAAGTCCAACTCAAAGTCTCAAAGACCAAACGATAGCCAACTGATTACGATAGAGAACAAGCAACCTTAGGTGGTACACCACGAACCCAAACAATACCCAAGAGCGCATGCAAGGGTGTGTGATACCAAAACAGTCTAGAAGCGCGAGAAGGTGACAGAGCAGTCTAAGCGCAGGAGAACCGGATGATAGTGCATGCGAACTAGAACCAAAGAAGCCGATCCCAAGATTACAGGGTGTGAGAGCGCTAGCGTTAGGAGCGGAAACCAGTGAGCAAGCGTGAGAGCGGGAAATGCTTAACGAACCAATCACGCTGAGACGTCTACCCAAAACCCAACCGTTACACCTCCCCTTCCTTTCGGAAGTTAACTCACAAAATTTCCCCAAGCGAACAACAGTAGCAAAACGGTCCTAAGGCGTTCTATCATCTTTATTGCCGCCACATCTTCTGGTGTCGTTGTAGCTGACTGCATCACGGCTGTCTTCTTCAACCGGCTGACTGGGCGGCTTCACTTCAGGGATTTGCCCTGGTTCGTCCTTTTGCGCACGAAGGTGGTAGTCGTCTTGGGCCTGCAGTTGCGCTGGAGGGTCAGTAGTAGCCGTGTCGCCCGTCGTTGGCAGAGGATTGGGGGGTTGCACCTCTCCCCCAACAGAGAAGAGACGCTTGGTCGCTAGTTGGCCATAGTCCTTGTGCCTGCGTTGGGCCAGGGTGCTGTAATTGTCCATGTTGGGCAACCTCCAGAGTAGCAGAAACGACGGGGAAATTGGAGGGTGGGGAGGCTTCACAGCGCGAAGTCCAGAATAAGGGGTATCCAGAGTTGACCAGTGAATGGGGAGAAAGGTAGTGAAGGGAATAAAAGATGGGGAAACTCGCCATCCCTGGTTAGAGAGCAGTGAGCGGTAGAGGGAATAGCTCCAAGCGTCCCATAGGGCGATTACAGGATGCGGTTGGGGTGGGGCGCTCGCTTGCACGGTTGGCCAGAAGTAATAGTGCCGTAGCTTGGCCAATGAGTTTTGGGAACCAAAATAGAGAGCAATTTGATGGAGATGAAGAGAATAGAGCACCTCGTCACAGAGAATGAACAGTTGTAGTTGTCGTGAACTCCCGTTGGTGACTGACCTTGGTTTCCACATTGGCAAACCCTCAGTAGCCTGGTGGACTGGGTGGTCAGACGGGAGACGAAAGGGAATCGTCTCTGGGGCACTCCACGCCAAGTTGTTGTTGCGAACAGCACTGCACGACTGACAGGACTTGGGCACTTCTGGAGCGACGTTGGCGTTCAGGAGAATCACCAAGGCCAAGAAAAGTGTGGCCACCACCATTGGCAGGAAGCTTGCGAACCACGAAGTGCAGACAAAAGAGAAACTGGTATGGACCTTTGGCAGTTGCAAGCCTCTTCCAGATCCCAGCAATCGTTGTTTGCCATGCACCACTGGAAGCGATGGTGTGGCGTGATTCTGTTTGGAACCACTGGAGAAACCCTGCTGCAGTTGTTGACTTTCCTTGGCTGTGAGCTTATCTTCCTCCAGTGCAGAATAGTTGGAATTGTCGTCCACTGAATCCGGCACGGATTTTGGTTCAACAGTTTCTTCTGCCGTTGTGGAAATCACTGGCAGACAGTTGTGGTCCATGGTCTCATGGGCGCAGACTCCGCAGAAGACAGGCAGGTCGCAGCTCTCGTCTTCGCAGTTCACCATGCGGCTCAAGTCGAAGTGGGCCAAGTCGTGACCTTCAGAGCAGGTGAGCAGCTGACGACACTGGAGTGGCAGCTTGAAAAAGTCCGCGTCTTCGTGATCGCATTGGGAGTTGGTTTCTGCCAGGTACATCCAAGTTACTTCTTCAAACTGTTGGCTGTTGTCTTCTCTCCCACATTGGTTGGGCCATTGGTTGGTTTCCCCAGTAGTGATGGCATGTGGCTCTAGTTGCCCGCTTAGCAGTTGCTGCTGTGAGAGTTTCTCCTTCAGATCGTTGATGCTGTTGAGCAGGTCGGCCATTGAAGGTTCGACTGGTTCTGTGACCGTGTAGATGTGGCCTCCATGACGACTGTGGCCTCTTCCATAGCAACTGAAGTTGTTTTGTTGGAAGCGGTTGGCGTAGTAGCCCCGGCCATGCGAGTTGTTGAGATCTCGTTGTCGAGTGAAGCATTCTTTCATCATGTGGCCTGGCCGTTGGCAGTAGTAGCACACCACACTTGAAGTGGTTGCAAAGCGTCCACTAGCGTTATCTTGCCACTGTAGTTCTCGTTGGGCTCTTTGAAGCTTGAAGCACATTGGTGCCGTGTGACCAATTGCCTTGCAGTACTCACACTGGGGTCTCGGGCCTGGGTTGTTTCCCATGGCGTAGACTTGCGCTGGCTCGTCTGGAGTGGTGGCTTCATGTTTTCCAGCGATGAGCGCGTCGTGCGCTTCTTCCAGTGACGCCGCTCTCACTGCTTCTTCAAAGGTAGATGGGCAGGTCCTCAGCACTGCTTTGCGAAGCCCGTTACGATCTCGCAACCCGCTGGTGAAGCAGTTGAGCATCTGCTTTTGTTGAGCTGACGCTGGGTAGTCAGTGGTGACTGGGTAGGCACCTTCAGTAAGGCGCTGAATGTCACCGGCGTATGAGGCGACATCTTCCTGGTCCCCCATCGTCCGACTGTGGAGCTTTGCAGCGAAGAACTTTTCCTCCTCAATGGGTTGGAGGCGACGCGTCAGGGCTCGTTTGGCGGCGTCATAGCTATCAGAGTCTGGCGAACGCAAGCCACGAAGCGCATTGAGAGCCGTTCCTTCCAAACAGGAAGGCAAAACTTGTAAGCGGCGTTCTCCAGCAATATTTCTGGCCAAGCAGATTTCCTCATACCGCCTGATCCACTCCGTGAAGTTTTGGCCATCCGTGTAGCCGCCCTTGAACGGTTTGAGCAATTGGCCTAGTCGGGGGTCCTCCTGCGCCGTCACTGTTGTGGTTAATGCCGCTGCGAGAGCACTGGGCTGTTGCTGATCTACTGCAGGCTGGGTGGGCTGCTGCTGCTGCTGTTGTACCGCCTGTTGAAGGTCCTGCACTTGCTTGTGAAGGCATTCGCGCTCCTTGCTGAAGTTGTCTCGTTCTTCCTTCAGCTTGGCTGCTTCTCTCTCGATGGCGCGCTGCGATCGCGCCAGCTCGTCCTTCAGCTTCTTTACTGCTTCAGAGTCGGCCATTGCGCCGTCTTACGCTTCTCCTTCTTCAAACAACGCAAAGAGTACCTCCCTCCTTCTTGCCAGGAGCCTGGTACCTCGAGAGACAGGTCGCGTTAGCTGTCTCGGACACCACTTGTAATGGGTCCTTTACCCACTACAATTTCTTCTCAAAGTCCAACTCAAAGTCTCAAAGACCAAACGATAGCCAACTGATTACGATAGAGAACAAGCAACCTTAGGTGGTACACCACGAACCCAAACAATACCCAAGAGCGCATGCAAGGGTGTGTGATACCAAAACAGTCTAGAAGCGCGAGAAGGTGACAGAGCAGTCTAAGCGCAGGAGAACCGGATGATAGTGCATGCGAACTAAAGTCCATTCAAGAAAGGCGTGCACTGGGTAGTCTTTCGAGTCTGCAGACTTTGTGCTTTGCGAAACCCCAATGATTTGTACATCGTTGGATACCCCTGTCGGAGTGTGTTGGCGCGGTGCGTGTTTGGCCATAATCACGCAACACGCAACAATTTGAGGCGCACATGAAAAATTCAAGGTTTTGTACAGGGCGGGCGATTTTGAAAATTTTAACACCAGTTGTACCCCAAGGTGTCCTGATGTCATATTTCAAATTTCAGCAAAATCGGTTGACTACGGCTTTAGTTATGGCCTGCCGCGTGCACCCTACTTTGGCCCAAAATGGGCAAAATCGCCGAAATCGGCCAAAAAGGGTACACTTTTTTAATAACTCAAGAGAGAAATGGTGAAAGTTCTATAAACTTTCTACGTGTGAACTAGGATCAATTGTCTACACGATGGAACAAACCCCATCTAATTCGGTTGCGACACGCTCGAACACGACTCAATCAAAGAGACCCTACTTTTGGCCGAAACGACGCTTTTCGGCCTGCTGGACGGCCTCGATCCGCAATCAAGCCGAAAAGCGTCGTTTCGGTCAAAAGTAGGGTCTCTTTGATTGAGTCGTATTCGAGCGTTTCGCAACCGAATTAGATGAGATTTGTTCCATCGTGTAGACAATTGATCCTAGTTTACGCGTAGAAAGTTTAAAGAACTTTCACCATTTCTCTCTTGAGTTATTAAAAAAGTGTACCCTTTTTGGCCGATTTCGGCTATTTTGGCCATTTTGGGCCAAAGTAGGGTGCACGCGGCAGACCATAACTAACGCTGTAGTCAACCGATTTTGCTGAAATTTGAAATATGACATCAGGACACCTTGGGGTACAACTGGTGTTAAAATTTTCATAATCGCCCACCCTGTACAAAACCTCGAATTTTTCATGTGCGCCTCAAACTGGTGCGTGTTGCGTGATTATGGCCAAACACGCACCGCGCCAACACACTCCGACAGGGGTATCCAACGATGTATAAATCATTGGGGTTTCGCAAAGTCTGCAGACTCGAAAGACTACCCAGTGCACGCCTTTCTTGAATGGACTTTAGAACCAAAGAAGCCGATCCCAAGATTACAGGGTGTGAGAGCGCTAGCGTTAGGAGCGGAAACCAGTGAGCAAGCGTGAGAGGGGGAAATGCTTAACGAACCAATCACGCTGAGACGTCTACCCAAAACCCAACCGTTACATTTTACTCTTCCACTTTAAAACACTCACAAACCACTCTGTATTAATAAAACAACTCAACTTTTTTAAAACAGCTTGTTCCGCTTATAAGCCCATCCACTTATACGCCCATGGGCTTATACGTTGTTTTGACTGCCACATACACATAAGCCCATGGGCTTATTCGTGGTGCCCAAACTTTGTCATGAGCGTTGCCAATGTTTGCCTAATTGTACTGCCAGTTGTCATTAAAATTGTGAGGAATGAACTACAAGTGGCAGTAAAACTGCCAATTAGCAGGTCGCTTTGACCAGTCGCTTAAGATTATGCCATAAACAGTCCAATTGAACTGCATAATTCATTCTAATTGGTTGCTCTCATAGGACTGAGAGGAACTCGTCCTGAAAGTCGACTGCCACCTATTAGCCCTGGGCTTATGTGTCGCTGGTTTTACTCTGGCGAAGGTGTCAAAACCACGTATAAGCCCATGGGCTTATAAGCGGAACAAGCTGTGTGTGTAAAAAGTTCAACCTATACTTTGTGTCTGTCAAATGAACAGTATAGTGAACTTTGTACCGGGTTTTTCCGCTTAAGCGCCCCCCCCCCCCGCATAAGCGCCCCGGGGCGCTTACGAGGTTTTCACTGCCACATAAGCGACCCGGGGCGCTTACGTGGTGCCAAAATTTTTCCAGTGGGTGTAGTACATTTTGTGGGTCCGACAGGAAAATTACGAGAGAAAGCATGGAATCCTTCAATGGAAATACATTTTAGACCTTTGTTAAGTGTGTTTTACTGAGTTGTGAAGCTGTAGATTGCTTGAATTGTAGATATGTCCGATGCTTTTGTGGTTGAGGAAGCGAAATTTGTCGCCCGCACAGAGTGGTAGAGTGCCAGAAACTTTGGAAGTTAGCTTTAATTAGCTGCGCAGCTTCTATTCGACGTTTGATGCCATGGATTTTGTCCGTTGGGTACTTGGTGAACCTAATTAACATCCAAAATACCTCAGGAGGTCGCGAGAACTCATCTACAGTACTTTAGAGCATTTTCCGTCTTAGCGCCCCGGGGCGCTTACGTGGCGCCAACTTTAGGTCGCCAGAGGACCCATTTCAACGTAAGCGCCCCGGGGCGCTTAAGCGGAAAAACCCGGTACACATCGTTAGCCGCATCTGGAGAAAGTGTCTTGAGAATGTGTACCTTAATGCCAAGTGCATCTATCCCCACGATACGGTTGTCTGTACAGCTGAGCTGAAGCTCAGTGATATCGCCGCGTTCGCTATATGTTATCGGCATGATACGACGCCGTTTATCTGATGTTTCCTACCTGTGTGAAAACGTCGCATCCAACAAAAAACTTGCCAAAAGTTTGGTGCGAGCGAATTCCTGTTTTCAGTGAGCGCATTTCTGTTTCCGAGTGCACATTCATCAATAAGCAGCAGTTCTGGCCATCAAACGAATATCTCGATTTTGAGATTTTCTTAAATTTTAATTCCAAATATCTCGAAAGGCCTTACCATTTCTGCGTTCAAATTCGTCAAAAAACGACGTTCTATTTTGTTGATTTATGGAATTTTGAAAATAGTCACCTATTTCTATTAAATTCCACATTTGCAAAAAATTTCTCTTGCGTTACAAATTATCCGCAGTCTATACTCTTTCCATTTCTGAAGAAATTTCGCCGCTATATCATCAGGTGAAAAAGTCGATTTTCGACATTTTTATATTTTGATTGAAAATATCTCAAAATTGCAACTTTTAAAAACTTCAAAACTACGTCACAAATTCTTATCGGCATACGACCTTTCCATTTCTGCATTCACATTCGTCATTAAATGACTTTGTATTTTAGCCAATTTATGCAATTTTGACAAATAATCGCTTTCTATTAAATTCCACATCTGCAAAAAATTTCTTTTGTGTTACAAATTATCCGCGTTCCATGGTAATTCCATTTTTGAAGAAATTTCGCGGCAAGCGCATCAGACGAAAAAGTCGATTTTCGACATTTTCGAATTTTAATTGCGAATATCTCGAAAATGCGAAATTAGCAACAGAAACGGACATCGGATCCGTGCTCAGCGACCTCGAGTCTACTTGACCACATATGTCACACATTTTACTTCGGTGCCACGGAAACACAGACACACAGACACACACACAGACATTGTCAACCGCATATATACAACTCGCCGCGCTGAGGCGCGGCGAAAAAATCCGGTACAATCGGACGGTTATATTCGAGGTCATTTCTAGGATTTGGTTGGTGCACCGAATCTGCACGAAGCATTATCACTGCAGCATTCCACCCAATTAAAACGAACCAGTCCAAGTAGACAGACGCTCTCGCAACAGGCGCCGCAGCAGCCCAGAAATCCTGTGGCAAACAATAACGCTCCGATTGCAGCCAGCCCGTAGAGGAGGAAATAGATCTGAAAGTTGATTCTTTAGCTGAGGTTTTAGGGTTGCTTACAGTAGTAGGCAATAGGTGACCCAGCCACCCCACCCGTACTGAGTACGGTTGCGGCACCCACGCACATGTGTGCGTGCATGGCAGCGAGTGGAAGGCGAGTGGAAGGCGAGTGGAAGGCAGGCGTGTTACACAAACCGGTCCTGCGTGCGTTCGGCGCGCGGCGATTTATAGTGTAATAATTTTGATATCGCGTGCTAATTAATTGTGTGCGTTCGCGTCTTTATGCGTCATGTTGCGTCATGTTTACGTCTGTGCGCGTTGGCACGCGTCCAAAACGGGTTTTGAAACAGCGTCCCCATGCGCCAGGCACGTGTACAGTGGAGGGTTGTTACACACTGCATGCGCGTGTTGGTTGCGCGGGAGATTCAAATTCAAACTCGGCGTCACTTTCACAGTGTACATAGGCAGGCACACGCATACGTACAAAAGTGCGAGTTGGGAAGTCCTCACGTCTTCTAGCGTGGCAGAGTGGTATGAGCTTCGGATTGCGTGCAAGAGGTCATCAGCGGTTCGAATCCCTTGGCGAGCAGTAGTTCTTTGAAACCCGTAGGAGACTTCGTCTGAGTGGCGGAGCAAGCTTTTGCAACACTTTTGTTGCATCTAGCCCATTTATATTTGTGACAATACATTGTCAGGCCGTAGCGGCCCTGGTAGGCCCAACGTGCAGCCAAATTGGCCTCGCGCGGCCTAGTGTGGCCCGACGTCGGCCCATGCGTGATGAGCAGTTGCGCAGGTACATATGTACACAGAGTAGCATGCGCAGCGTCTGTTGCATCCTGTTTGCAACTCCCGTAGACGCGCGGCGCTCATTTTAGAATTCGTTTGTACCCATTCTGCATTTTAGAATTCTGTCAAGACTCGCGATGGCTCGCATGAAGGTAATGGCCACCAAGTTCGTCCCGGTCAAGGTTCCCAGAAAGGAGTTGGCGATCAAGGCTCCACGAAGTCGAGGGAAAACCTACCACGGAATGAAGCAGCCCATGCGTCGATACCGTCCCGGTGCCGTGGCTCTGCGCGAGATCCGTCAGTATCAGCGGTCCAACGACCTGCTTCTGCGCAAGCTGCCCTTCCAGCGCCTAGTTCGGGAAATCTCCACAATCTTCCGCCCCAACGTGCGCTTCCAGTGTTCTGCCATGCTGGCCCTGCAGGAGGCCAGTGAAGCCTACCTGGTGAGAGTCTTTGAGGAGACCAACCTGTGCGCGCAGCACGCCAAGAGGGTCACCATCATGACGAGGGACATGAAACTGGCCATGCGCGTCCGAGGAGAGTGAGTAGTCGATCGAACTCTGTGGAAATGACTCTGTGATTGCGTTGCGATGTTCATGGCGATTCACATGGCTTTCCAACCAGAAAAGGGCTGACTGCCTATTGTCAGAATAATTGTCAGAAAAGTATGTGCTGCGCACTGCCTACGCCAAGTCAACACGCAGTCTCAGGCAGCGTTCATCAACCCGGCATACTTTACTCACGCGACGGCAAAAACTTTGCTGCAACGCACATGTACGCAGAGAATCTAGGTGAACTTGCGAAGGCAGAAAGAGCGACAAACGTTTGTTCTCACTGGCGACGGACTGCAACAGTAGCGCACTCGCTCTCACGCACGTGTGATTTATTACCATCTCGGTCGTCCCTATCGATCGCATGAGCGCTCCGATTCTGCTCTTTAGTCAGTGAACCCAACTCGCGCCTGTGTCCTCGCGCGTTACTACTGTCGCCCGTTACTATCCTGAGTAAAAGTGAAGAATCCGCTATAGTTACTGAACCTACCAGGCTCCTCTCATGGCGTCAGGAGTAGTGCTGGTGGCTAGTAATCAGATAGCCCCCATGAAAGCATTCTGGTCAAAATTGTTCACCAAAAAGAGTATAAAGGCTGACATCCTGATTGTTTCGAACAATGAGCCTCCCCTGGTCGTCGATTCCTTACTCTCCGCTCCAATGTGGAACGAGTACTGGCCCGGTAAGCCTTGCTAGATAAAAGAGTGGGTCGGCACGTTGAAAGGGAATTAGGGTGTGTCACTATATCAACTACAAGTACACAGTGTCACTAACAGATTCACTTCGCTCTTCACTTGGCTCTTTCACTCGTGTTGTAGACCGTCTCCTCCTCCGAGACCCTACATGGAAGAAGTCGCCCCAAACAATCAACAAGTTTGGCAACAAGTGGGGTTTAAAACTATAATTTGAAAAGAAAACAATTAGCTTTGGTTGAAGTTCGTTGTGCAATATGCCTTGCAAGTATTCAGGTTCACGATCACCAGCGAGGTGAAGGACACCTCAACAGTCATCATCTACGAGTCAGGCAACCAGGCGTCCCCGGATGTCAATAACACGGTGTCAGCTGATATCGCCAAGCCTATAAGCATCATCCGCAATAAGGACGAGACGCGACTTCTGGTCATTGGGTGTGCGTCGGCAGCTTGGTGCAGGGATTGTCTGTACGACCATTTCCTCGATCCTGTGGATTGTGCGGTTTGTTTTTTCGCCGCGCCTCAGCGCGGCGAGGTGTATACTGTATATACGGATGACAATGTCTGTGTGTGTGTCTGTGTGTGTGTCTGTGTTTCCGTGGCACCGAAGTAAAACATGTGACATGTGTAACCTAGTAGAGTCAAGGTCGCTCACAGTATGGATCCAGTCTCCGTTTCTGTTGCTAATTTCGCATTTTCGAGATATTCACGGACCTCTGATAATTTGTGACACGAAAGAATTTTTTTAGAAATGTGGAATTTGATAGAAATACGCGATTATCTGTCAAAATTTCATAAAATGACAAAAATAGAGCGTCATTTATTGACACATACATATAAATGCTGAAATTGAAAGGTCGTAAGCCAATAACAATTTGTGACATGGTTTTACAGTTTTGAAACATTGCAATTTAGAGATATTTACAATTAAACATGAAAATGTCGAAAATCGTTTTTGTCACCTCATGAGCTAGCGACGCAATTTCTTCAGAAATCGAAAGAGCATAGACCGCGGATAATTTGTAACACAAAAGAAATTTGCAATTGTGGAATTTTATAGAAATACGAGACAATTTGTCAAAATTTTACAAATTGTCAAAAGCGTCATAATGCAGAAATGCGTACACCAAACGAAATTCCTAGTAGAGAACGACTGCACCAAACGGTTGGCAAGTTTTTTGTTCGATGTGGCGTATTCCCAAAGGTATAAAACTTCAGATGAACGGCGTCGTATCATGCCGATACCATATAGCGAACGCGGCGATATCACTGAGCTTTAGATCAGTTGTACAGACAACCGTATCGTGGTAATAGTTGCATTTGAATTGTGGTACACGTTTTCAAGATACCTTCGCCAGATGCGGCTAATTATGCGAATGAAATTCACTATACAGTTCACCAAGATTTGACAGACACAAAGTATAGGTTGATCTTTTTACACACACAGCTTGTTGTGTTTCTTTTGTTACAGCTTAGCCAAGTACACTCTACTCGCAGTGTTTTATCACACACTCCTTGGATTGTAGAGTGATGATTCATGTGCGTACACATGTACATACATACAAGTGGTCGGATTTCGAGAAAATGCTCACTACTGTATACTGCACTTCTATGCATAT
>JASAMZ010007005.1:0-12832 GCA_030248115.1 Linhomoeus sp. GSCO2_2 | reverse complement strand
AGACGAAGGAGCTCTCTACTGTCCAGGAAGTAATTCTCTGTTGACGAAAGGCAGTTACTGAAGTCAGCACTTTGCTACCGTAGCTGCTGCTTTCTCAGAACTCGCGCACGAGGGTCCCCTCGTGATGTCGGCTTCGGACTTCGAGCGCAGCAAGCGCCGCCTGGCCACCCTCTGCTCGATGGCGACCTATCGAACAGAGGGAGGCCTCGCCGTTCGCCTCTTTCGACACTCGAGTCTGTCGTCGTCGCCGGCCCTCGACGACTCACCCTTTCACGAGCAGCTGCGCCGTCAGCTGGGACAGGAGCTGCGACACCGACTGGACGTCGTCGTACGCAGAGGTTCGCGGCCGCTGTCCAATTCCGTCCACGTGCCAGCGCAATGTTTTGAACATGAGTTGGTAAACAGAACTTCTCTGAGCGTCGATATTTGCGATAATGCAACCGATATTGCGTCGGTCGCCTTTGTAGAGGACGCGTTCGCTTACCTTTGACGCGTGTTAGAACAGAAGGAGAAGACCACTGTGGCGATTTGGCCCCTGACGTTCTTGCAGACCACTTCACGCCCACGATGACGCTTGGCCCCAGCACGGAGGCGACCGTCTTCGGCTCATCTTTCGTCATGAAGTTCCTGGGCGCCAACTTCTGCCGCCTCTACCCAGGGGGCAGCGGCTCGCTCGGAAAGGACGGCCAGACATTGGACTGCTGGATCGACAAGGCGGCGTCCGCGGACACGGTCTCACTCGCGAAGGACCTGGAGCAGTTTCTCGGCGGAAACAACGCTCTCGTTCCCCCGACGCTGACGCTGGCTGATCTGGTCCTCTTCGACACTCTGGAGGGGATCGCCTGCCGTGACGCTGGGCGGCAAGTGTAGTTCATGGCTGAGCAGTTGTCGAGCCGCGTTCTGGTAGTACGGAGACAATCGTGAAGGCTCGAGCACGTAACGTAACTAGGTATTGGTTGTCGGCTTTCCCGAGTGATCTGCCTCTCGGCTTCCTCTGTTTGTTCATTTGCTTCTTCCTCATTGGTTGCTGTCCTTCCCTTGATGCTCAGCCACTCTGTCGGTTCTTTATTGAGATGGATGTGGCACTTGCCTTGAAGCCCAGTTGCTGACGTGGAAGAGAACCTGTCATCGCCCAGGAAATGGACACGTCGTCAATTTGTCGCCGCCCCGCGACGCGCGCACGGTGTCCTTGGCGCGTCTGCGCCGCTGCCTGGCAACCAAAAAATAAACAGTCAGAAACAGCCCCGATTCGAGCATAGTAAGGCGGTCCTGGATCAGCCGATGATTCATCCACTCCTGCCCTCCCCCCACACGTCGAGTGAAGACGCCAGCCAAGGGTACCGTAACGGCGCGGGCGATCACGCCACCCGCTGCCTGTGGCACTACTAGTTCTAACTAGTAAGTAAGGCGTCTCAACTTTTGCAAACGATTCAAAGATTGTAAAACAGCAAACGGAGCCGAGCAAGGTGAAGCTGACAAATGCGCAATATATAGCAGAATTACCACATTCCACCTCCTCGTTATTTGTTTGCTGAGGTAAGTAGGCAGTGCTTTTGACACGTTGGGTACCAGTTTCTCCGCCGTGCCGGTAGGCGGCGTGGCAGTCGCACGTGATGTCACTTTTGGGCAATCAGCACTCGAACACAGTGGATGAAGTGGGGCGTGGTCTCGCGTTGATTGGTCAAGAGAAGGAGAGTCTCTCGAACTTGTTCGGACCTGTTGGCCGTCCGAATTTATTCGTCGTCACAGTTGCCTTGTTTGAGTTGATGGTCGCGGTATAGACGGAGGCGATTGCATTGCTTCGATTGGAAGTGAATCGCTCGACGAGTTCCACTTCGCAATACAGAAAGCTTTCCGCTGCCGGCAAATCATTCCTGAAGCGTTGGGGCCAACTGGTGATCGAACGAACACCTGCGAAACAGAGGTGCGCGCTGCATATGTTGGTTCAGTAAGTATGAGTCGTGTGTGCATTGGTCCATATTTGGCGAGGTTACTACATCGTGGAGCGAGGATTTTGTGTTTGCTAAGGGTCATACCGTAACTCAGTTGGCCAGAGTTTCACTGGCGCAGACATTGAGCATCGTGCTTTTGCGACACGAGTTCATCTTCGCGCAGCGCGTGTCTTGTTGCATCATCATTTCCTGATTGTCGGTCGTTTTACTTTTGTCTCGCTCCGCGTGCGGTGGAAGTCAGCTGTTGTTTGGACAGCGCCGCTACTTATACGGCCGCGCCGGCGCGTCTGCGTCGTTGTGTGGTGTCGCCCCGCCGTCCGAGAATTGGTGTGGTCGCGCTGCTGGGGAAAGGGGCAGCATGACTCAGCAACCGTGCCTGCCTAAATTAGTTTCAGCGCGCTGCCTACGCTATTCTATGGACATTGACGCTTCATTATTCGAACCATACTGTGTGGCCTAGGGACCTTCGGTGATTTCGAAATATCTGTCTGCTGCCGCCAAGCGCGCGAAATCTTACCAGCTGCGTGCTCCGTCTGTGTCTTCGGTGCGACCGCGCGACAACGGAGAGAGCGATCCACCTTTTTCATCCGCCTTGCCGCAGTCGTCAGACACCCCCCGCCCCCCCCCCCCCAACCCCACGCTACTTCGCGCTTTTTGCGGCCGATCAGTCGGTCGCTTCCTCTCCCGCTGTGGGTGCGCACCCTTGTTTGCCTAATCTTCTGTGCGAGAGAGCTACGAAAAACTTCGTTGTCTTCCCGCCACCGGGGAAACGCGTCCGAACTCGTTCGTTCTTACAGGATGGTGAGTACGCCAGACGTTGAGGAGAACCCACTGTTCAAAAGCCTCTTCGACTGGATGGCAGCGGACGGCGAGAAAGCCCACGAGCCGGCGGAGACGCAGGTTCTGTGATTTCCCTCCGAATTGATCAAAATCACCGCAATCTATCGTCTGTCTGTCGCAACAGGCCTCGCGAGTACCGTAACCTTCTTTGGCAGCCTGGCACTGTGGTGGCGGCGCCCGGGGCTGTCGACGGCGGGGAGCGCAGCGCCAGCGTGGTCAGCGTGGCTTCCTCCATCTCCATGATCAGTTTCGAGTCGTGGGGCGGCGTCGAGGAGGAAGAATCGCTGACGACGATGCGACCGCCGGGCAACCGCCAGTCCTACTCGTCGATATCCTCGGCCGACTGCCTCGACGAGTGGCTGTCGCCCGAGAACCTGGGCCGGGTAGACTGCCTTGTCTTTCAATGTAGCTAGTTCTCGGACCGGCTTTCAAACGTCTTTCTCGTTCGGTTTCAGCAGTCAATCCTCATCAACCGGCAAGAGTCTATCCAGCAGCAGAAGCATGGGGACAAGGCGCGTAGCGACACTTCTCCCGGCGCCGTGGCGACTTCGTCGTACTCGGCCGACGACGCCGAGAACAGCGAGACGCTGACCGAAGAAGAGATCGCCGAGATCCAGAAGGCGCTGGCGAAGCCCAAGGTCAAACCCCGACAGGACTACATCTGTCACGTCTGCTACCAGAAAGGGGACCACACCATCTACGACTGTCCAAAAGTGGGTTCCAAATCTTGAACATTTTGTGCCGTAATTGGAAAGTGGAATGACTCGAATTTGCCCATCTTTGCAGCGCCACAATCCGGAGCTCCAGGAGGACACCCCCTATCAGGGGGCCAAGAAGTGCTACGGGGAGTTCTGCTGCCCGCAGTGCAAGCGCAAGTGGGCCTCGGGCAGTTCCTACGCCCAGATGTCGCAGCGCTGCCAGAAATGCAAGATCGAGGTGTTCCCGCGAAAGCAGGTGAGGATACAGTAGCCGATGTGTGTCCTATGGCCATAGCCCCACAATGTGCTAATTCTTACGGTAGCTAACTGTTTTGTGACATGCAGTCAGTCGGCCAGTTGTCCCGCTGTTCCTTCAGCTGCCGCTGCAGAAGGCCATCGACGAAGGGAAGTGGACTCCGGGAATGCCGCAGCGCCAGCGCCTTCTCTCGTCTTCGTCGCTGGGCGGCTTCGCGCCTTCGCCGCCGCCGGCGCCGGCCACCCCCATGTTCGCCTTGCCGCCGCGCAACGACAACCAGCCGCCGCGCTTCAGTTTCGGCGCCAACTCGAACAGCGGCGGTTACGGCTATCCCCAGAACCAGTTCAGCTACTACTGAAGTGATTTCATCAAATCGTCACAAGGTCTCCTCGACTCGAGTCAGTATTTGTCCAGTATAAGTTCGCGCTTCGTTCTCATTGGTGACGCAGGTACTCGCTCCCCTCTCTTCCTCACTCTACCTACTGCGTACGTTGGCGCGTGTGTATCCGCTCTCTCTGCGATTGATTGCTATCACATAGCGATCGCGAATCGTTTCATTCCCCGTTGACATGTTCCACCGGTTACTCTCGCAAAACCGTCGTCACACAAGTTTCGGGCTTTACGATTGAGAAAGGGCGCGCTCGCGCAGCTCCCTTCTATTCCCATCGTCCCATTCGCGCGGTTCGTTCGTAGATACCCGTATCTCGCTCTCTAGTGGAATTAGCGCCCCGAATTGGTTGGAAGAGTGTTTATTCGTAGGTAGCATTCAGTCGTCCCTCACTAGGAGAAAGTCGCTGCGCGAACCGGTCGATCGTTAGCCCACTATCACAGTACCGTAGTTGTGAGTGATGATATGGTTCGCCTTACATATTTGTTGTGTAGTAGCTCGGCGGGACTAGTTGTGGTTCGCTTCGATAGGCCGGTAGAGCTGTGCGGTGTGGGCATTGGAGTTGTATCGGGCGATGTTCCGGAATTTTTTTCGGATTTGGCTACTGCCGTCGCGGGATGTCTATTCGCATGTACATCTGAACTCTCTCCCTTTCTTCAATTGCAAGAGAATCCTCTATTTCTGTCGCTCACAACTGGGATCTTGCAACAGGCAACAGGGAAAGCTCCGCGAGCTGAACAACGGCCGGCTTGTGTAGTAAGCGTACGGCTGTATGTATGTAGGACCTACATACGAAGCACAACGCGTGTGCCGGCCGACGGCGCGGCAGATGTGAGCTAGCGGCCAATATAGCGATAGGACGTCGCTCGTTCGGCGAACCCTAGCGCTGTGTAGCAGCGCCTGCATTAGAGGCGCCGTCTACATAGCCGTGTGTTGTGGTCGCCGACCAACCTTTTATAGCGGCCAGTATTGAAAGGCCGGCAAAACGGTTCGGAATCCGAATCTCCAATCGCGCCGACAGTGTGTAGTGGCGAGCTGAAGGACGACTGAAGCTACCGACAGATAGAAATCGCGGCCGACCTGCCGATACTGGCACCTGATTAGAGCCCGTCCTACACGCTGTGTCTCTCCGCTCGGCAGACGGCGCCAGAGAGAGACGTGTACATAGCAAGTTCTTGCTTGGCCGCCCATTTCTGTATCCGCCTTGTTGCGTGGCAGCCGTTACCGCCGTCGTCGCCGCGCCCGCTTTGGCTTGGGACGGCTCAGGCATACCTGTACAAACGTTGAGGTTCAAGTCAAGCTTTAGCGCCGAAGGCAGCAGCTGCCGCTCCGCCAGTGCTTAGCCTAATACCCACGTCCATTGGCTTCATTGACTGACGTTGTTTAACCTGTCTTGACCGACCTCAGTACATTGTAACCTGCGATAGGATAACAGTATGAAGGTGGGTTATCGTCGTGACAGGAGTACAACTATAAACCTTGAAGGAACGCTTCCAGACCGATTTGGACACTGCTGTCGAATCTCTAACGGCCGGCATACCCCCAATGATGGCCGACGGGGCCGCCGACAACGGAAACCGTCGCGTCGCGTTCATCACTGGAATATCCGGCCAGGTTACAAGTTACAATCAACCGCTTTGAGCGGCCGCCAACTGAACGCGAGTCCCCCTTGTTCTCCAGGACGGGTCGTACCTAGCCGAGTTTCTCCTTGCCAAGGGCTATGAAGTTCATGGGACCATTAGACGGGCCAGCTCTTTCAACACTGCCAGAATACAGCATCTGTACGTCAACCCCGTGACCCATTCCCATGGAGGTCAGCGATGGTCTGATCTGATGATGGCTACACGACGGCATACCGAGCTAATGCAGCACCTTCCGCAATTCAGCGCGCTTTCACTTGCACTACGCCGACATGACGGATAGCAGTTGTCTAATGAAGCTGATCAGTGTGATCAAGCCGACGGAAGTCTACCACTTGGCGGCTCAGAGTCACGTCAAAGTGCGGCTGAACCTACACAGCTTAGCTTGCATCTTTTCGGACTAATGCCGGTTGTGTTGCAGGTGTCCTTCGACTTGCCCGAGTACACAGCTGAAGTGGACGCCGTGGGGACACTGCGACTGCTCGACTCCATCGCTGCCTGCGCCTTGACAAAACAGGTTGGACAGTGCTTAGCGGTTCGGGCGATGCAGTGACTAAGCTAATGCTCGCTCGTTCAGGTAAAATTCTATCAAGCATCCACGTCAGAGCTCTTCGGCAAGGTTCTTGAAACGCCTCAGAGCGAGACGACGCCATTCTATCCGAGATCTCCTTACGGTGTGTCAACGAGCGAGGCGTTTGTGTACCTGCACTTGTGATTACGGTATTCGATCAATAACCTACGCTGTTCGTTTGCGTTCAGCTGTGGCGAAGCAGTACGGCTACTGGATCGTGGTCAACTACAGGGAGGCCTACGACATGTTCGCCTGCAACGGTATACTCTTCAACCACGAGAGCCCCAGAAGAGGTCACACAGCCCCTCTTACGTCCGGAGCTCCCAAGTTACTGAGGTTATTGTGGACGCGCACTTTAGGCGAGACGTTCGTGACGCGCAAGATCACGCGCGGCGTGGCCAAGATCCACCTGGGCCAGCAGGAGGTCATCGAGTTGGGCAACGTCAACGCCAAGCGCGACTGGGGACACGCCAGGGAGTACGTCGAGGTACGGTAGTCAAGAGAAGAGAAGCGCTTCCTCTCACTGGTGTCGCAGCTTGGCAGGTCTGCGTGCACCCTTGCAGGCCATGTGGCTGATACTGCAGCAGGAGAAGCCTGACGACTTCGTGATCGCCACAGGGCGAACGCACAGCGTGCGCGAGTTCCTCGAGCTGGCCTTCAAGGAGATCGGCGTCGATATCAAGTGAGTAGGCGTGCGCGCGCATCTGAAGGGATGCGAAGCACACAAACTTACTAATCTATTGCTACAGGTGGGAAGGCACGGGGGTCGACGAAGTTGGCAAGGACGCCAAGACGGGCACCGTCAGGGTCAAAGTTAACGCTAGGTTCTACCGACCGACCGAAGTGGTAAGCACTTGGCAACGAGCTTTTGAGTTTGACATCTCAGTGGGGCGACTCTAAAACACGCCGCCCATCTTTAGGATCTTCTTATGGGTAACCCAGAGAAGGCGAAACGCATCTTAGGATGGGAAGCCAAGACGAGCCTGCAGGTACACTTAGACAAGGGAAACGTGCAGGAGAGCCTGCAGTGAAGCACTCCGACCCGAACGTGAGAAAGCAGACCGCCACTCACCTATCTTGAGAAATAAGGCCGATTTCCGCCCAAAGATTCTCCACAAATCCCGCCGGCGCGCGAGTTTCAGAGTACGCGTATTCCCTCCACCTACCGGCGCGCAGCAGAACTCCACCGAAATCCTGCAGACCAGGCCGAATCGAGTCAAAAATGCGCCATTTCGCTTCGATTCAACCAGTAGCCGGCACCGGCAGCTAAGATTCGGGGCTGCGCCAATCGCAGACTCGCCTTGCCATTTTGGACGGGAAGAATGGACAGTTCATGCGCAAATGCTTACTTTACCACGCCGCCTTTCCACACTGCATTTCCTTCAATTCAGAAGTTTGAATGCGCGCGCAAATTTAAGTTGCAAATAGTTTGAGGAGAGTACAGTAAAAGTTGCATTCTAATTTGAATTTCGGCATTAGAAAAGTGGCTGTTTGATGGCAAAATCGACACAAAATGGAGAAACCAATAGCGAATTCGCGTTCCTCGCCGCGAAATACCCTAGAATCGACACTTCAACCGCACAATTACCACACCTTCAGTTTCGTCGACGTAGGGCTACGGTAGGTCGATTTTCGACCAAAACTCGCCAATCTTGATCCGAAACGCCAAAATAACGCCAGATTCGGCATCAGCGACCTCGAAAGCACCGGGATCGACTCCAACATTGATTTTGACCGCCCGGGTGGAAATTCGAATTTTGGACGCGGCCGGGGTATGGTAGCCGAAAAAATATTTTTGAAAATTGATTCCGGATCAGTTTCCAACGGGGAATCGCGTGGTGCAGTCCATTCGGACGTAAATCGGCGCAATCGAGCGCTAAAACGGCCGAAAGCCGAAAATTGGAATTTTCGACCCCCGACGGAGACCCGTTGCGACAGCAGAACTCAAGATTTCCTAGGCGGATTTCGGCGATTTTGGTCTTAAACGAAAGAGAACACGATAATCTTGCCGATTTGAGATATCTGGCCCGATCCAACAACTCCCTGATTTACTAGGATTTTTTAAAGGCAAATTTTTGTCAAAAACCACTTTCGGCTACCGTAACCCGAGAACGCGTCGGCCGATTGGCTCGGGATTTTTTTTCCGCTCTTCGTCTCGTCGAGGGCTATAACATATCCAGAGGGCGTCAAAATCGGGCCACTATTCCAGAAATTCCAGCTGGGTGAACACCCTCTCAGTAAGTAAATTTTCAAATTTTTGAATTTTTCTCGAAATTTTCCCACTACGCGAAAAAAATGAAGGTCCGTCCACACCTACTATCCCTCGAGAGCTATCGATTAAAAAAAACCCCGTCCAAATCGGATGAACCACGCGCGAGAAATCTTGGGGCAAAAGTTTTGATCGGGAGCAGCTCCACTATAGCACTCCGCCCCTTTTGGGGTCGGAGTGCTAAAAACTAGTTAAACAAGGGAAACGTGCAGGAGACCCTGCAGTGAAGCACTCCGACCAGAACGGGAGAAAGCAGACCGCCACTCACTTATCATGAGAAATAAGGCCGATTTCCGCCCAAAGATTCTCCACAAATTCCGCCGGCGCGCGAGTTTCAGAGTACGCATATTCCCTCCACCTACAAGGACCGGCCGGCGCGCAACAGAACTCCACCGACATCCTGTAGACCAGGCCGAATTGAGCTCAACATGCACCATTTCGCTTCGACGACCAGTAGCCGGCAGCTAATATTCGGGGCTGCGCCAATGGCAGACTCGCCTTGCCATTTTCGACAGGATAATAGACAATTCATGCGCAATTGCTCACTTTACAACGCCGTCTTTTCGCACTGCATTTCCTTCAAGTGTAAAGTTTGAATGCGCGCGCAAATTTGAGTTACAACATAGTTTGAGGAGAGTACGGTAAAAGTTGCATTCAAATTTCAATGTCAGCATTAGGAAAGTGACTGTTTGAAGGCAAAATCGACACAAATTGGAGAAACCAATAGCGAATTCGCGTTCCTCGTTGCGAAATACCCTAGAATCGACACTTCAACCGCACAATTACCACACTTTCAGTTTCGTCAACGTAGGGCTACGGTAGGTCAATTTTCGACAAAAACTCGCCAATCTTGATCCGAAACGCCAAAATAACGCGAGATTCGGCATCAGCGACCTCGAAAGCACCGGGATCGACTCCAACATTGATTTTGACCACCCGGGTGGAAATTCGAATTTTGGACGCGGCCGGGGTACGGTAGCCAAAAAAATATTTTTGAAAATTGATTCCGGATCAGTTTTCAACGGGGAATCGCGTGGTGCAGTCCATTTGGCCATAAATCATCGCAATCGGGCGCTAAAACGGCCGAAAGTCAAAAATTGGAATTTTCGACCCCCGACGGAGACCCGTTGTGACAGCAGAACTCAAGATTTCCTCGGCGGATTTCGGCGATTTAGGTCTTAAACGAAAGAGAACATGTTAATCTTGCCGATTTGAGATATCTGGCCCGATCCAACAACTCCCTGATTTACTAGGATTTTTTAAAGGCAAATTTTTGTCAAAAAACCATTTTCGGCTACAGTAACCCGAGAACGCGTCGGCCGATTGGCTCGGGATTTTTTTTCCGCAGAAGCTCTCGTAGAGGGTTATAACATATCCAAAGGACATCGAAATCGGTCCATTATTCCAGAAATTCTAGCTGGGTGAACACCCTCCCAGTAAGTAAAAATTCAAATTTTTGAATTTTTCTCAAAATTTTCCCACTACGCGAAAAAAATGAAGGTCCTTCCACACCTACTATCCCTCGAGAGCTATCGATTAAAAAAAACCCCGTCCTAATCGGATGAGAAATGAGGCACGAAAGTGAGTGGCGAAAGTTTTGATCGGGAGCAGCTCCACTATAGCACTCCGCCCCTTTTGGGGTCGGAGTGCTAAAAACCAATTTGTGCGCAGTAGTCACAGCAGACGAAGTTCATTCAGGAACTGGTCAAGGAGATGGTAGCCGCCGATATAGAGCTCATGAAGTCGAATCCGCGCGCCTAGGCCGACTTTGGCATTAATTACTTTAGTCTGGTTGTTATATTTTATTCATGTGTCTGTGGAAGGGTGGCGGCAGCGTCGATTTATGATCCAAGTCTGTTGTTAGTTCCCCGGCCAAAGTTTTGAGGGTCACCAGTCAGCTTACGGCACAGTCCTCCGTTCGTCAGATTGAGCACAGGCCGAGTGTCAAGTGCAGCAAAGGAAGTGACGACCGCGTTACGGTATCGACTACCCGAGGAGCGGAAACAGCCAAGTCTCAAGAAACGATCAACGCACGACACCAGCCAGTTTACAGGCTACGGGTTCATTCAGAAGCAACTTACACCAGCGAACTCGCCCAAGAAACATCGACGCACAATCCGAGCGACACCATGGAAGCGACAAAGGAGGGGAGTTGAACCATCGCTGGAGCGTGGGTCACTTCTTGCCGCCCGACTTCTTGATGCCGCCTTGATCTGAAAGTACGAACAACACGCACCAGTGAGCGTCGTACGGTAATTACCGAGACAGCTGGTGCAGCGCCATTCCAATGGCTGTAGACGTCTTCCCATCAATGTTAGGTAGTTGGCGCAATGAATATCGGAGCGTAGCGCCCTCTGCCCACTCACTTCCCATGGGTCCTTTGCCGGAGGCCTTCTCCTTCATCTCCTTCAGCTTCTTGGCCTCCTCCTGCTGCTTCTTCTTGAACTCCTGCTCATCCTGAGAAGTTAGAGGGAGGGACACTTCACAAGCTACTCCTAGCCGCAAATGGGAAAGTTAGGTAGCCAATGCGAATATCGCCTGCAGATGCATGCATCATCAGTCTTCAGCAACAGCGCAAGACCAGAAAGCATTCGCCTCAAATAAATTTGCGTTTGTCTAACCGAACAGCAGGGCGCTTACCTCGGTCACCTCGCCCTTCTCTTTCTTGGGCTGCTTGAGCGGCTTCTTCTTGCCCCCTGCAGCACAAACAGAAGACGTCTGCGCAACAAAGAAGTCAACAGAGCACGCACCTTCTCTTCCAGACATGGCTGATTGGGCACTCGCTGATGGTTGTCGAAAAGCTCAGGTCGCTCAGCAAGGGAAAGGTGTCAGACGGCGATACGCTCTAGGAAGGAGATCGTTGTACCATAAACGGTGTGCGCTGCCGTAAATGTATGGCGCAAGCAAGACAATAACAAGGGTCGCTGCCTTCGCAAGGATCGATTGAAACGCAATTCGAGTCGAGAGCGCTTCACTGCTCGCACGAAGTACAAGGAAGAGACAGACGACAGAACGCAACCTTCAAAACACAACAGTAACCGAGCGCCTGTTGAACATCAAAGCCAAAGGGAAAGCAGGCGCCCTTTCAGTCGTTGATCACCCGCGACAGCTTCTGCACTCGGTTCAGCAATATGTCACCGTCTCTGAAGCATGAACAAGTGCCCGTGTAACATTGCGGTAGTCAAGCTCATGAAACACAACTGCCGCCACTATACGACAAATGCAGGTAAGTATACCTTTGTATACGGTATGTTTGTAGATGTGTATTTGTAGAAGGGCGTACGGTAGGTAAGTGTATCTTTTCTCTCGTTCACAAAAACATTCACCCAATTGGGCTGACACGACCCAGCGCGCTAGTCGACTAAGCGCAGCTTCCATACCGTACCTGATGAGTGTACGGTAGAGATCGTTCTTGGAGTCGGGCCTATTGGTCTCGACGATGGCGCGCACGGCGTCGATGCGGCAGTGGAGGGAGCCGTTGGCGATGAGCGAGTGGAGTTCGCGATCCACGAATTCCGTGCTCACGCCGAACTGACGCGCCATCGCCTCCAACTTCACCTGCAACGACAAAGAATAGAAGCGTATATATGTGACATTACCCCTCTGGACGCTCTGCAATCCCAATGCTTCGCTGTAACCCGTTCCTGATCGACGTCAACGTGATGCTGTACCTGCGCCGTCCCTGTGCCTGTCTACGTGCCCTTCGCCCTTTGTGGATCAATTCCTGCCGCCTGTGGAGAGGCAACCGGCTCCCAAAACTCCATGGGACGCTTCCCCAATCTGCCGCCCATCTCCGCTTGGCCGACCGTCCGTCTTCCCCTGAGGCCCTGTGCTGCACAGACTGTGCTCCCGCTCAAGACACGTCACGCCCTTTCGTCCGCCGATGGACCATACTTTGCACGGCCGCGCCGTCGCTCCCCTTTCCCAGAAGACGCCCCGTCGACCGCCCGTCGCCCTAATCGTCTTCCCCTCAAGCTCTGAAGACTGCCTACAAAAGGCCGACCAGAAACACTTAGTGAAGAGAGTCATAAGTCAGTGTTCGTCAGTTGAAAGTCAGTGTTCGTCAGTCTACCCAGCGCTTATTGTGCTTCCACTTCATACTCGCCCTCGTTCTTGTCGTTTCGTTGAACTGCGCAACCGTTAGGTGAATTGCCAAAAGAAGGAAAACCGATTCGTGGCCGAGGGTTAACGCCACATAATTTTGGAGCCGCGTAAGCG
>JASAMZ010007003.1:35000-77500 GCA_030248115.1 Linhomoeus sp. GSCO2_2 | reverse complement strand
TGGTGGCCTGACACTGTTGCCATGCCAGCGTGGTGGTCAGGAACCACCCCCATTTCTCGGAGGCGAGTCTGGAACACTCTGGCAGCGCTTCTCTTTGTCACACTTCTTGCATCACTGCATAAGTAGCACCGCTGTGAATGCTAGAATCGGTGATTTCGGAAGCGCTGCCAGGAGTGCCTGGAGAAGAGGTGGTAGCTGCAGACGGTCAGCTGCAGGGAGAAGCTGTTGATGACCGACTGGGCGAAGTAGCGCCTCTCCCGTCGGCGTCGCTGAGCGTTGGTGTCGTCCGTCATTGCTTCGTTCTTCTGAACGAGTAGGTACAGTAGTTACCCGCAGCGGCTGCTAACACTCATGCGACTGCCTTCATTCACCTTGCGCATTATCAACACTAAAAACGCAGCCATGTTAGCCCCAAAGATGAGGCCGATGACGACGCTGGAATAGAGCAGGTCCATGTACCAGGCGAGCCAGACGCCGCAGGGGGTCGCGGAGAAGGCGAAGATGTAGTTGGAGGGGTCGTAGAACTGATTGCAACCTTCTCCGAAGTACAGTAGCGCTTGTGGCAGAGACAGCAACCAAGCTAGGCCTGAATGGAGTTTGCCATTTTCCAGTTTCATGCCATTGTATTCCAAAACAAGCTGTTTTAAAAAGTTGAGTTGTTTTATTAATACAGAGTGGTTTGTGAGTGTTTTAAAGTGGAAGAGTAAAAGGGTGGATACTTTTGCAAAGTATTTCGAAGCCTTTCCGATATGACGCGCGCCCGCCCGGAGTCCACTATTCATGCGCTACTTCTGACACGCTCCGTTCTGAGGGGTTCTTGCAGGGCAATATTGGGATCGCCCGGGATTAATTTTTTGAGCAAGACACACGCATTTCTGAGTGGTTGTTGCAAGGCAACATTGGGATCGCCCGGGATTAATTTTTTTAGCAGACAAAATTGTTCGTAAAGCAAGAGTTAAAAAAACAAAAGTATTTCTTTAGGAATGAGTGTTCTTCAACAACAGCCTTAACGTAAGGTTTCAAACTGTAAAACGAATGCCGCTCTACAACGCAAGACGAGCGAGTTAGAGTCCTTATAGTGCTCAAAACGTAGCGAATGTCGATTTCCATAGTGCGTATTTTACTAATTGGAAATGTTTATCCAGTCGCATGAAAGAGCACGTTGAGACCTTTCAAATGACGTGTCGACTGTCGCTCTACGACATAAGACGGGCGAGTTAGAGCCCCTTTGCGTTTTGGATCTTCGGATTACTGTAACGCGCGTAATTCAAATTTTTGAGTCGCAACTCCTCTTAGCGCATTATCAGTGAGTCGAGACCTATCGAATGAACCCAAGATCGTATCTCTACTACTTTCCTACTAAAATTTCAATTTCCTCAGTACGTGATTTACCAATTGAATAAAGAATTTGTCGTGTCATAAAAGAGCACGTCGCGATCTTTTAAGCGAGCTACCGCACGCCTCTCTACGACGTAAGACGAGCGAGTTAGGGCCGCTTTGCTGTTTGAACCTTTGAGTTACTGTAGCTCGCGAAATTCAAACTTTTGAATCTCGACTTCTCTTAACGTAATGAACAGTGTGCCGAAACCTATTCAACAAACTCAAGATCGTCTGTCTATGACGAAAGACGAACGAGTTGGAGAAGTATTGCGTTTTGAACCCTTGGGTTACTGTAGCTCGCGATATTCAAACCTTTGAGTTACGACCAATCGACGAACAAATGATCAGTGAGTCGAGAGCTATCCAACAAACTCAAGATCGTCTCTCTACGACGCACGCTGAGCGAGTTAGAGCGATTTCTGTGTTAAAAACGCGAGAATGTCGCTTTTCGCGGAGCGTGTTTGCGTAATTAAAAAAATTTTAATGCCAACTGAAAGAGCACTACGAGACCTTTTAGTTCACCTATCGCACGTCGCTCTAAGACGTAAGACGAGCGTGTTAGAGCCGTTTTGCGTTTTGGACTATCGGATTACTGTAGCGCGCGCAATTCAAACTTTTGAATATCGAAGTCTCTTAGCGGAATGATCAGTGTGCGGAAACCTATCTAGTGAACTCAAGATCGTCTCTCAACAACGGAAGACGACCGAGTTAGAGAAGTTTTGCGTTTTAAACCTTTGGATTACTGTAGCTCGCGAAATTCAAACCTTTGAGTTTCGACCAATAGAAGAACAAATGATCAGCGAGTCGAGAGCTGTCCAACCAACTCAAGATCGTCTCTCTACGACGCACGCTGAGCAAGTTAGAGTGATTTCTGCGTTGAAAACGCGAGAATGTCGCTTTTCGTGTTGCGTGTTTGCGTAATTAAGAAAATTTTTAATGCCAAACGAAAGAGCACGTCGAAACCTTTTAGTTGACCTATCGCACGCCGCTTTACGACGTACATAAGAAGCGCGAGTTAGAGCCGCTTTGCGTTTTGACCTTCGGGTTACTGTAGCGCGCGCAATTCAAAGTTTTGAAACTCGAAACTGTGCTCGCAAAGCTCAGTGAGTCAAGACCTATCCATAAAGCCCAAGATCTCCTTCCTACGACTTTCCAACGCCGAGATATGAGAGCGTTACGCACGAACGGACGCACCAACGCACGAAAAGCTCTCGTAGGGGTTCGCCCGGCTGAGGCCGGGCGAAATAAGGACACATGGCTGTTCATTCAACCTATCCAAATGCGCGTGTTCTTCTTGGAGAAGGTGCTGTTGTAGACTCTGGGATGACAGACGGCGGCCAAGCGGTTGAAGGCGATCAGGAGAATGTTATGCAGACTTGCCACCCAGAAAATTTGGCAGAGCTGGCCCACTTTGAGGCCCAGCCAACTGGTCGACAGCTTGGATTGGCTGTAAGTTGGACAGCAGTGAAATCTTCAGATTAGCTTCAGATGGGCCTTCATGAGTTCATGCGTGCTTCAGATGGGACTTTAGTGGTGGGCTGGCTGAAACTTGGTTACCTCTGAAACCTCCATGTTGGCTTTAGATAGACGTTCATGAGTGCAAGTTGACCTCAGTCGGGGCTTCAGCGGTAGACTGACTGCAAGTTAGACACCTCTGAAACCTACATGACTTCAGGTGGTCATTCATGAGTTCATGTGGACTTCAAATGGGACTTCTGTGGTGGGGCCACCTGATGGTCATTGGTGCCACCCATGCGGCAAAGATGGCCAGCACAGTGCAGTCTGCCAGTGCCAGCGACGCGCACAGTGTGGCGAATGGGGACTCTTTCATGGAGGGCAACTTGAGGACGTGGGCCGCTGCCAAAGCGTTGACGGCGCAACCCACACCGCTGAAGCAGAGGATGAACACGCCGACCAAGAGGTCGCTCAGGCTGGCGACGGTGATCACGAATAATACTGAGGAGTCCGTTGTAGTTCCGTTCGGCATGCTGTCGGAGTGCCAGCCTTGCAATTTGCAAGAGGGTTGAACAGCCTGAGGTACTGTAGCTACAATACTACAGCGCGTCCGTGGATGTCGAAGAATCCACTAATTTTAAGAGAACTCTTGGCTTGGCCACTGAGCATACATAGATACACTCGTGATAATGGAATTCCGGTCAGATGTACCCGCCCACGATTGTACTTAAGCGTGCCAAATTGCGTCAGCTGTTGCTCTTTTACACCTCTTTTGAAGCTCGGAATAAGTGCTTCATTCTGAGGAGTTAATGGAAAGGACAACGAACAAGAAGCTTCTATCCAGAGGTGCCGATGCTTAACCCACGTAACCTTCTCGTGACTCGACTAAAAATCTGTTGTATTTCGCATATCACAAGCGAAGCCTGGTCTGGTTCTAAACACACCACAGTTAGTTCCAAAAGGCCACATGGTGGTAGTGGTTTTAGACGCAGACTTCAACATTGGTTTCAATGCAAAGAAAGAACGAGGCTAATCGAGACCAGACGTGAACGGCATGGCGCAGAAGACGACGACGACGACTATTCACTGCTCCACTGCCTTCCAGACGGTGCAGCCTTCTTCTTCTCCCAAATCTGCTTCGCTCACGGCTTCCAAGTGCAGAGTGCACCACTGCGCGTCCACGCTGATGGCCTGGCACGTGGAGCGCTTGGCGCAGGCGTGGGCGCAGAGCAGCTGGTCGCCCGACTGCATTGTATCCTTTGAGGACGTGGTCAGCCGAGCGTTGTCGCGCCAGAGGTTCAGGAGACGAGTAGAGTTCATACGCTCTGGAACGGCAGCTTATAACCGCTGCTGCTACGTTGGCAGACCATCCTACACACTGTAGCGTTCGTCCCATCCATCAGTCAGAACAGGCCAGACGTCAGTTCTTACTAATCTGTGTACCTTGCAACTGACAGAGAGGCGGATTGAGCCGATGGCAAGGTCCGTCGCCGTAGCGGCCGCCGTAGAACTCTCCCGTGAAGCCGCAGTTCTCCACGTTGTTCTCGACCAGATCGCTCCCATCTCCCGGCTGGCCCGGAGCCCAGTTGATGTCGTCGGCCTCGATGTGGTAGCCCTCGATCTGCCACCGCCATCCAATGGCCGGACCGGACTGATCCGCCCTCTGCTCAAGGGCCACATGAAGGGAGTCGAAGGCGCCTGTAGTTGTTTCAGCATCATTCAATACAAGTTCTAGCGAAAGCGCTGGGTGCACTGCCGTGTGTGGACCACGACAAAGGATCGAGTCCGTGGCAGGATGAATAACAGAGGCTCGTTTTAAGTAGTTTAAGTGAATATTATGATGCTTGCCGAGTTTCAGTTTTAGTGGACCAGTAAAAAAATTTTGAACTCAGCTGGCTCATTCAGTTGTTAACTTACCTTGAATCAAATACCTATTTACTTTCGTCGTGAACTCGTGACATTTCACACTAACTTTGTGGAAACGTCCCAAACTTCTGCAAAATTGCAGCTTGAATAGCTGATATTAAACTGTGTGTTTTAGTTTCAGTTTCAGTGCGGCATTTCTTTCTTAACAATTTCGAGTCAGTCTCAGTTAACTCATTGTAACTGAAACTAGCAAAGGTTTCTATTCGCCACACCGCCCCATTGCTAGTTACATATATAGTTAGCATTCGTGGGGAGGGGGGGGGGGTGGCAGGGGGACATGACAGATCCGCTGCTTTAGCTCCCACGGCAGCTTTTCTGACCGCTCGCGTTTTAAAGAACACCGAATGTCGCCATACCGATCTCGACTTTTACGCTGGCATACTCCTCTAGCTTGACTCTAGCGGCCAGTTGAGCTCCGACTTTGGAGCATTCCTGGTGAGCCGTTTCGCGGTCGACCGACTTGGTGGTCAGGGCGAAAAGGCAGCGACCGTACAACTGGCTGTGGCACGCTGTAACGAACCATCCTACTATGTACCTAGGAATTACAGTAGCGCTTCGGCTTGTGAAGAAGGTGAATCAGCTCACTAGCTATGGCGCATGTGCTGAGGCAATTCGTTAGCAACACGCGCTTGTGTCAGAGAGTGACAGTTAGATTCCACAAACGTCGTCCTTGGATGCGTTGGTCGTTTTGTGCCCAACCATCAGGTCACAAAGTGTACCCACAAGTAATTGAGTTGTGTCGCAGTGGTGCAGCCTACCAGGCATCGACGCAGTTAGACGGTAAACGAGGGTCGCGATGAAGCATACATAGCTGAGCTGTCTTCCAGCCGGCCATTTCACCTCGTGTTCCAGTCAGCGTGTTCTCTGGCAAACTGCTAGCTGTGGAATATCATGCCAAACACAATTTTGGTAGCCAGCCGCAGAGTCATCCGGGCGGACATCCTAACTAAAACCGTCCACAGGCCGGTGTGGTCTATTCTTTGTTTTCGTTTGGCCTTGCGTAGTAGTGATGGCAACTTTCAGAATTTTGAAACCGGGTAAGTAAAAGTAAGTAAAATTTGAAATTTGAAAACCGGGTAAGTACAAGTAAGTATACCCAGTTTTTCGAAAACCGGGTAAGTATTTGGACATAAAACCGGGTAAACCGGGTAAGTAAACTCAAGTAGAAATCTCGATTTCTGCACATCCGAAAGCCAAAATTATTGCGTTGTGTTGACACCTATGTTCTTCCAGAAGTCATACAGCACTGCGCATTCACCAGCGCAAGCTTATGAGCCAAATTTGTGTTCGTGAAACAAAGCAACACAAATTTAAGTAGGTGCAGATTCTCATCAAGAATTGGAGTCTTCTTCACTAAAACTTCACATACTGTCAAATTTTCCTAAGTTGATGAATTTAGGAGTGCAAAGTAAAATTTATTCAACAAGAAATGTTGCAATTTTACTTTGCGCACTCAACAGGCAAGGCATCTTGAGCCTAAGATGCAAAATTATAACTGTTTACCCGGTTTCTTACCCAAGTGTTGGTAGTGGGTAAGTAAACCAGGTACCCGGTTTTCGGCCTGAAACCAGATAAGTAAATGCGGCAAAAAACCGGGTAAAAGTAAAACCGGGTACGCAAAACTAAACCGGGTAAGTACGAAGTAAGTATACCCAGTTTTAAACAAGCTGTTTTAAAAAAGTTGAGTTGTTTTACTAATACAGAGTGGTTTGTGAGTGTTTTAAAGTGAAAGAATAAAAGAGTGGATACTTTTGTAAAGTATTTCGAAGCCTTTCCGATATGACGCGCGCCCGCCCGGAGTCCACTATTCATGCGCTACTTCTGACACGCTCTTTTCTGAAGGGTTCTTGCAGCGCAACATTGGGATCGCCCGGGATTAATTTTTTGAGCAAGACACACGCATTTCTGAGCGGTTGTTGCAATGCAACATTGGGATCGCCCGGGATTATTCTTTTGAGCAAGACACACGCATTTCTGAGCGGTTGTTGCAGGGCAACATTGGGATCGCCCGGGATTCATTTTTTTAGCAGACAAAGTTGCTCGAAAGACAAGGGTTTAAAAAACAAAAGTATTTCTTTAGGAATGACCGTTCAACAACTGCCTCAACGTAAGCTTTCAAACGGTGGAACGAATGCCGCTCTACAACGTAAGACGACCGAGTTAGGGCCGATTTGCTGTTTGAACCTTTGAGTTACTGTAGCTCGCCAAATTCAAACTTTCGAATCTCGACTTCTCTTAACGGAATGATTAGTGTGACGAAACCTATTCAACAAAGTCAAGATCGTCTCTCTACGACGGAAGACGAGCGAGTTAGAGAAGTTTTGCGTTTTGAACCTTTGGGTTACTGTAGCTCGCGATATTCAAATTTTTGAGTTTCGACCAATAGAAGAACAAATGATCAGAGAGTCAAGAGCTATCCAGCATTTTAAGATCGTCTCTCTACGACGCACGCTGAGCGAGTTAGAGCGATTTCTATGCTAAAAGCGCGAGAATGTCGCTTTTCGTGGTGCGTGTTTGCGCAATTAACAAATTTGTCGCGTCAAGTGAAAGAGCACGTCGAGACCTTTTAGTTGACCTATCGCACGGCGCTCTACGACGTAAGACGAGCGTGTTAGAGCCGTTTTGCGTTTTGGACCTTCAGGTTACTGTAGCGCGCGCAATTCAAACTTCTAAATTTCGACTTCTCTTAACGGAATTATCAGTGGCCGAAACCTATCCGTCTAAGTTAGGAGCGGGGACAGATCTGTACCCTCCTGGGACTGAATAATGTAGGTGTAGAGAACCCCACCCACCAGGTCTAGAGAATCAGTTTTTCCTGTAACAGCATAGCCCATGTATAGGTTTTGTTTATATGGGATGATAGTGCTTCATGATTGTAAAATACATCCCTAAATATGCCGTAACTGCAGTTACAGGTTATTTTTGCGTCGTAAATCAATTACCATGCAGTTGCAGGTCTCTACAACCGTCCACCCCCCCAGGTTTAGAAACTTAAACCAAGTTTGATACTGACACAGACGTCTAAAACGTCTAAACCTGAGATTGGTACAGACCTAGGTGTACTAAGTATGCATCAATGTAAGGGCATAGCGTTTTTAGGGCATGTAAATGGCATAGTACAATTGTATGGACATTTTTGACTTACAAATGGAGTGTCCCTGTTGTGTGTCACTTCTACATATTGGTCGATGCTTTTTTATTGTGTTTATCTGAACAAATGTAGTGGTGCTGTTCCATTGCGACCACGGCAACTATATTGACCCATTTACATTGATTTAATCTTAATAAACCATCAATACAGTTGTATGGCAATTTCTACATTTCCACCGTGTATGTTTTCTTATTTGAAGCACTGTCACAGCAGTGACCCACATTTCGAAATTATCTTAGTACTGTACTAATCCTGTTCAAGTGATATAACAATGAAACCGTAACATAACTGTCTTACGATGCATTCTGTAATAGCATCGGGCCACATTTATGGTAGACAGGCTTACAACAGTACCATGCCAGCCATCAACCTCACGTTCACATTTGTATCAATACGGTTCTGCGGGGCATCTTACTAAAACTGTAGTGTGACAGTTAACAGTCTGTCTTCCATTTATGGTTATATCAGCATTTTAATGTTTCTATTGTGGCGCAAGACTAGAATCCGCACTATTTTGGTGTGTTGTTGCAACTTCTTATCACGACTTCATGGAACATGTTTGTGTGCATAGCACGATACTTCTTGATTTGAAACACTGTTCGCGCGGGTATGTCCAAATGCAAATGTATGGAACATATATGGATGGCTACTTGATTCAGATCTTTCATCGACCACAATCTTGTATCGACCACACTGCTATTCTGCTAATTTCGGGCTCACCATTACTTATGTTGCCTCACTGCTACGTTGTTGTTTACTTCCTGTTTGTACACGCACATCAAGAGAGTAGCAGTCCTACTGATACGCCGGCTTGATATACCCCTTCACTGCAACATCTTTAACTGTTATTACTCAGAGACAGAGAAACTGACAGTCGACAAACTTTGTTTTGACTGGGGTCTTCTACGATGCATCTGGCAGGATGTCTCTCCTTGTGTATGAATACGATTGTGAATGCAGACGTCGAGCGGCTGGCAAGATGACGAGCTGGCGAGCTTTCATTCAGATTTTCCCGTGCCACCCTAGGTGGCTGCAAAGAATATTTTATGAGGAACATGCACTAGTACAGCCGCCGTCCTCGGCGGCTTTGCGCGGGGGTCGCAGACAGGATATGCACTTTTTCTGAACATCGTCGCAAACTGGCATGGCCTCCTTATCCACCCAGCGCTACTCTACAGGCATCACATTGCCAAGACGTGTGAGTCAACATACAAGGGATCCGTGCGTCAATAGTTGGTAGTCAAGGACCGTTCAATCGCGGATCGACGGCCTGTGCCACCCTAGGTGGCTGCAAAGAATATTTTATGAGGAACATTCACTAGTACAGCCGCCACCCTCGGCGGCTTTGCACGGGGGCCGCAGACAGGATATGCAGTTCTTCTGAACATCGTCGCAAACTGGCATGGCCTCCCTATCCACCCACCGCTACTCTACCGGCATCACATTGCCAACTTGGGTGTGCCAGCATACAAGGGATCCGTGCGTCATTAGTTGGCAGTCAAGACTGTTCAATCGCGGATCGACGGTGAGACTGCTGTAGAACTGGCGCAGCTTGTTGACTAACGAAACCCAACTCCCTGCTACAGTACCGGTACAATTACAGGATCGACAGTTGTCTGTCTAGGGTCAAGGAATCAATGCGCCGGTGGGCTGCTGTCGAGGACCTTTCTATTGTGGATCGATGGTGGTACTGCTGTAGAACTGGGACAACTTGGGGCGCGGAAAACAACTCCCAGTTACAGTGGTGATACAATTGCAGGGTCGATCTGCCCTCGGCCAAGAGATCAAGGTATCGGTGGCCAGCTGTCGACGACCTCACAAACTTGGAGTGGTGGTGGGACTTGCGACTACATACAAATGCGACCCAACTTCGAGCTACAGTGACAGTACTATTGCAGGGCCGACACAAGTCAGGGCCGGCACAAGTGCAGGGCCGACACACAAGTATCCGTGAGCAAGACCAAGGGTTCCATGCGTCGGTGGCCCGATTTCGAGGACCTATCCATCGTGGATCGACGGTGGGACTACTGTAGAATTGGGACTACTTCGGCCCAGCTTGTTGATAAACGCGACCCAACTTCTAGCTACAGTGCTGGTACAATTGCAGGGTCAATCTGTCCAAGGCAAAAGGCCCCCTGCATCAATGGGCCGCTGTCGACGACCTTTCCATCGCGGATTGCTGGTGGGACTGCTTTGGCGCAGCTTGTTTTAACAACCGCGACCCAACTTTGAGCTACAGTGCTGGTACATTTGCAGGGACGACACGGGTCTGAAGCAGGACTCGCTGCATAGATGGGCCGCTGTCGACGACCTCTCAACTGTGGATCGATGGTGGGACTGTTGTAGTACTGGGACAACTGGCGCATCTTGTTGACTAACGCAACCCAACTCCGAGCAACAGTGCCGATACAATTGCAGGACCGCCACAAGTCAAAACAGCCGAAGAAGCCTGCCGACCGAGGGCCACGAGCCTGCCCTTCAGAAGGAGACGCCTAAGCCCCCTCCCAACTGTCCTGGAGCCCCAGCGCAAGGGTCTGCTGGCCCCCCTAACAAGGGCCGCCGGATCCTAGATCAAGTCATCCACAGCCAAGGATTCGATCCGATGGTGACACTTTGACTGAGAAGAAATGACTACCACTGTGCATCACTGGTGCATCAATGGTGAAGACAACAGACTACCCTTATACCCTTACTCCGCGAGAAGTTTTCAGTACCCATGTCAGTGGTGTGTTGTTGCTCTCCCATTTCTGTAGTCTGCTACAGTGCTATGGCCATGACTAATGACTACACTAATCTGCATCATATCGGCTACATTAGGAGTGCCCAATTTTAATGGACTAATTCATTTTGCCTTTTGTCGCATTGACATCACTAAACTGACCCTGATTCTATGCCGCAAGTGAAACATCTTCAAGAATACCCACATGACACTACCCGCATAAAACGTGCTATTATACAGTTCCAAGTTTTGCGCTTATCTTACAGCGAGCTGACGCCAGACGCTTCATGGCCAGAAAAGCTTACATCTGCATCGAACTGTTCTAACTATGTACGTTCTAAACGCAAGTTGTGAGGCGATTTGGAGAGGCAGCTGTATCAGCTTTAGTATAAACTTCTATATCGACCTAGTTATGCACCGGTATTCGTCACAGGAAATCTCCGACTATCAACTCCAAATTGTCGACGAATTGGCATACCTAACCAAATTATCCCCTAATTCTATGCCGCAGGATTGCAGGCATTGGGAACAAGCGAATCTAATCACCTAGAAATAATTATCACTGGAATTCTACCAATGCCATCACTGGAATTGACCTAAGCTCACTCACTTGCCTTAGCTTAAATTTTTCCAATTTTCACGTGGTACCACGAATTGATTTCTTTCTTGGAATAGCGGCCCCACATTTCGAATTTTTCGTCTTTGTATACCCCTATCCCATTCTGCAGAGGCTCGTTGGTTGAGAAGTCTCCCCTGAGGAATGGGCAGAAGGGACACTGGCCCATGCTTTTGGGGTAGTACTTTTCCATCTTCGTTTGCGCCAAAGTGGTCTCTCCATGCATCTTCTCTATGATGCAGCCGATCTCATGGTAGACCTGGGCAAAACAAGCAGCTAAGCTGACACATCCATAGAAGAATCTAATCCAGTTGCTATGAAGTTGACCAAAGACATCACTGCAAGCATCCACACCTTCAAGTCGTGGCTGATGAACTTCAGCAGCTTCTTCTCCTGTCCTCCATTGGGTCCCTTGGTGTCGAGATCCTCAACCAGTGGCTTCCAGGTCTGTAATAGTGAACTAGTGCGATTCGATTGTTAGGTTTAGAACACTCAGCCTTCTGAATCATACCTGCTCCTGACCTTTGGCGACCTTTGACAAAATTTGGCAAATTTTGTTCTTGGCTTTGCGCTCTGAGTTTATGGCCTGGATCAGGAACAGCTTATGGCCATTTCGAGTTAGCCACTGAACATGTACACATCAGAGTACATTTAACATACAGTAAATAGTGATGCAGATTTAGAGCTAACCGCAATGCTTTGCTCGTATGTCCTCATTTTGTAGAAATTGGCAGTGTACTTGTTGAATGTGTCGATGTTGTCTTTTGTTTTGATTGCCTGATGGGCCAGATTGAAGAAGTGCAGCATATCTCCCTTCAAAAAACAACAAGGGACTTGTTGCCAATATGAGTAATTTCATGGTATGTGGATTCGCAGTAACATAGGATATTCTCACCCAGAACTCTCCATGTAGGGTATAGCCCATTCTGTTGCAGTGGGGCTCTAGAGCCAGTTCTTCTACAGTCTAAAATGTGAACCAATGGTGATACAGGTCTCCAGCAATCAGTACCGTAGTACCGCACCGCACGTCAGAAGGGGTCAAAAATATTTCCACACTCTAGCGCACAGAAACACCAGAAACTCCACTCAAAATGGGAACCAATGGTGATACAGGTCTCCGGAAATCAGAACTTGTACCGTAGTACCGCACCGCAAGTCAGAAGGGGTCAAAAATATTTCCACACTCTAGCGCACAGAAACACCAGAAACTCCACTCAAAATGGGAACCAATGGTGATACAGGTCTCCGGAAATCAGAACTTGTACCGTAGTACCGCACCGCAAGTCAGAAGGGGTCAAAAATATTTCCACACTCTAGCGCACAGAAACACCAGAAACTCCACTCAAAATGGGAACCAATGGTGATACAGGTCTCCGGAAATCAGTACTTGTACCGTAGTACCGCACCGCAAGTCAGAAGGGGTCAAAAATATTTCCACACTCTAGCGCACAGAAACACCAGAAACTCCACTCAAAATGGGAACCAATGGTGATACAGGTCTCCGGAAATCAGAACTTGTACCGTAGTACCGCACCGCAAGTCAGAAGGGGTCAAAAATATTTCCACACTCTAGCGCACAGAAACACCAGAAACTCCACTCAAAATGGGAACCAATGGTGATACAGGTCTCCGGAAATCAGTACTTGTACCGTAGTACAGCACCGCAAGTCAGAAGGGGTCAAAAATATTTCCACACTCTAGCGCACAGAAACACCAGAAACTCCACTCAAAATGGGAATCAATGGTGATACAGGTCTCTGGAAATCAGAACTTGTATCGTAGTACCGCACCGCAAGTCAGAAGGGGTCAAAAATATTTCCACACTCTAGCGCACAGAAACACCAGAAACTCCACTCAAAATGGGAACCAATGGTGATACAGGTCTCCGGAAATCAGTACTTGTACCGTAGTACCGCACCGCAAGTCAGAAGGGGTCAAAAATATTTCCACACTCTAGCGCACAGAAACACCAGAAACTCCACTCAAAATGGGAATCAATGGTGATACAGGTCTCCGGAAATCAGAACTACCTTAGTACCGCACCGCACGTACCTTAGTACCGCACCGCACAGGTACCGACTTCCAGACAACTGTATCACCATTAGTTGCCATTTTGAGCGGAGTTTCTGGTGCTTCTGTGCGATAGTGTGCGGCTCAAAATGGGAACCAATGGTGATAAAGTAATGGTGAAAATGGGGCCAATGGTGATCTGGAAATCACAGGGCTCACCCTGTAGTAGAGGTGCTTTATGACCAAGTTTGATTCCAATAATCCTATCGTAACAGAACAAATACTGATCCCACTTGACCAAATCTGTATCTTCTTCTTCTGTATAGCTACACATTCTCCAGTCTTGCAATTGGTGAGACATTATATGGCTTGACACCACGGTACGAGTCAAAAGAGTGCAAACACATTTCAAAGTTACACTTTACTCACTTTGCATTCTTCGCTTCAGCACGGCAACGAAAAGAGAAATATGGAACACCACGATCTTTAGAAAAACCACCAAATTCTAGAAATTCTCTAATATTCCAGAATGCGCAATCACCCAGTTTTCTATTTCACTACTTTTCTTTCAATTCCATTTCCAGCCACGATTTCACTTCTTTGCTGGAGTATCTGCCCCACTCACTGAATTTCTCCAAATCATAGCACCCAATTCCATTCTGCAGTGGCGGATTGCAGTCGGAATTGGGACAGTTGTCACTGGGCCCATAGGGACAAAACGGGCACTTGCCCAGGCTTTTGGGCACATACATGTCCAGCTTCGTCTCTGCCAGGGTGACTTCACCAAACATTCGCTGGACGACGGTGCCGACCGCATGGTATGCCTATAGTGGTGCGAATGTTACCAGGTATAGAGCACAGAAACATAAGAAATGTGACTCAATTCTATGGTGATACATATGGTGATACAGTTATCCAGCAAGTTATCTGCCACACTGAAGTACTCAGAAACACACCATAAGCACAAGAGTGTTACAGTCCTCCTCAGTTCTCAGTAGGGGTCAAATTACACTAGCACACAACAAGTGAGAATGAGTGTTGCTGTATCTGACACTCTACAGTCATTCAACTTACCGCCAAGTTGTCCTTCGTCTCGATGTAACTCAGGACCGACTTTCCACTGTCCAGGCGTTGGACCAATGGCTCCCAGACCTGTATCATTTACATGAAATGTAGTGTGAAGCTATTTTGCCTTTAAGTGAATTGTACCGTCTGTTCTCCTTCGTAGAGCTTCTTTAGGATCTTGTGGATGCAGTCCTTGGCCTTCTGCCGAGAGGTCCTGTCCTCGGCCAAGAATGTGGCATATCTCTTTCGGTTGCGCCACTGAAGTGTGTCATGCATGGTGTCAGATTCCCATCTGTTGAATGAAGATTGAATGACCAACCGCCAGCCGCATTTCGTAGTTTCGCTGCTTGTTGTAGTTGGCCAAAAAATTGTCCAGAATCTTGACCTCATTGGGATCAGTCAAGTCTTTTCGCTTTGACTTCAGTTCTTCGGACTTGTCGGGTCCCTAAAACTGCACTCATGAGCTTGTTTGTTGACAAAGCATAATGTGATAAATATGCCTACGAAGTATTCCATTCCGGGGTGATTCAGATCCATTCTGGCAGCTCTTCAACGTCGTGCACTTTATACTACAGGGTGATAGCACTAGTTGCTTTGTGGTACTTTGGCTTGGTAGGCGTTCAACTAGCCTCAAACTCTAGCCCAGAGGAACACCACAAACACCACCCAAAACGGGGACCTATGGTCATACAGTTCTCTGGCATTCAGCACTTTTACAGGGTGGTACTGTAGCTCAGTACGGGGTCAAAATGCCTCCACACTCTAGCCCAGAGGAACACCACAAACACCACCCAAAACGGGGACCTACGGTCATACAGTTCTCTGGCATTCAGCACTTTTACAGGGTGGTACTGTAGCTCAGTACGGGGTCAAAATGCCTCCACACTCTAGCCCAGAGGAACACCACAAACACCACCCAAAACGGGGACCTATGGTCATACAGTTCTCTGGCATTCAGCACTTTTACAGGGTGGTACTGTAGCTCAGTACGGGGTCAAAATGCCTCCACACTCTAGCCCAGAGGAACACCACAAACACCACCCAAAACGGGGACCTACGGTCATACAGTTCTCTGGCATTCAATAATGAAGGATCACCCTGTAGTTTAGAACTTGACCTGGTTGGTATAAGTGGCTATTTGTCTAGTTCACATGCAAATCAACACAAGATAGATATCCACATTGCGCAGTGACAAAATCATAGGAAACCATTGACACGTGAGGATGCAAACGGATTTCTTGACATGTTCAAACACTTAAACACAAAAACGAGAACAGCAATTAACGACCGTGGCCAAACTGCTGCCAACAACAGCAACACAGTTAGAAGAATCACACCATGATCACCTATTGCAATGAGCACACGAACGAACACTGAACTACAGCATGGCTGCAAAATCGACACCCTAGAAAAATACCTAGGAATTGTTGGGTTCGACTAACTTTTTGATAACCTTATCGACGTAATCCTTGGAATCACCACCCATTTTGTCACTTATGTTGCAAATGGTCGTCACCAGATTCAGTAGATGTTCTTTCTTGGCAACAGTGGCGGACACGGGATCCAATATTTCGGAGGCTTTCAGGCCCAGAATGATGATATGGGAGCACAAAAAGATTTCGCTCAGGTTGTCTGAAATTGTGGAAGTGCACAGATATAGTTACCCATGTCAATCTTGCAAACAAACTTTTCTGCATGTGCAGATAGTCTGACAGCTGGTAATAGTCCACCATTATGTTGTCATTGTGGGTGTACAGCTTGATGCCTCCACTTTTCCTGACACAGGCTTCTTTCTTGTTGATACCTGTGTTTGTGCAGCGCACCTTTGATAACCACATCAGTGCATGTGTAGAAGTTATGCTTGAACCATGAAGAGTCTCACCGTATTTTGAGGCCATACTGTAGAGGAATGCTCCAACACTATTGTGCAAAGCCAACGAATCGATGAACTCCAACATGTAGTCGATGCGGTACAATAGGTCTTCCTTGTTTGAGTTCAGGTCGGTCTCCCTCACAATTTCAATGCTGGCCACATAATTTCTGACCAATTTGCCCGTATCTTTCAGCAGCTCCACATCGGCTGAATATCATTGCAAATTTCGCACAAATCATCAGTGTATGTGTCAGACACAAAGATGAGCTGCAAACCCCTATTCCTTTTGGCAAACTGCTTGAAGATTGAATAGTTGATCCTGATCCCATAAGTTCTGTTGAAGCGGACCTGGTACGGTTCAGATCCCACCAATCGCTGCATTCTACAATCTAGCTTTGAGGTCGTGAAGGTCTGTTGACGACTTCCTTAGCCCAAATCCAGAATTTCAATTCCACCTAGCGGAAATCCAGAATTTCAATTCCAGCAAGGAAATTTGCATACAATGTGTTGAACCGGTCACACCATTACTATAGTTTGCCTTGCAGGCAGGGATCAGTACTGTAGGGCATCTCAATTTTGAGTTCAGTGTTACTTGTCCTGCATCTGGCTCAACATTGTGGATTGGTTTTGAAACGGGATGTGAGAAACACCAAACGCAACATATATGCGGACAACAATGTCACAGACTTGAAATCAATCAATTTCAAACAGAACACAGATCACAGCGAAACAACAGTGACCAATGCCTAATGCCTGGTGCGAACTCTAGATGCCATCTACCAAATTTTTGATGGCCTTGTCGATATTGGACACATACATCTGCTGAGCTATCGACATGGCTGCAGAAATCGAATTTTTCAAATCTTCTTTGTTCTGTATAGTGGCGGCTGAAGCATCCTGGACTTCTGAGCTCTCGAGAGTGATGAGCGCGAGGTGGAACTGCATCAGTATTTCACGGACGTTCCCTGCAATCAGGGCCGGAACTGTTGTACTGCTGAAGTTATAAATTTGGGAAATCAATAGAAATAGAAATACCCTGCTGCATTTCCATGAAATCGAACAACTGATAGTAGTCCACAGCCATTTTTCCACCATGGGTGTAGAGCTTGATCGACCAGGTTCCATGATCGATGGCAGTGTCCTTGTTCACACCTGTTACATTCAGTCGTTATACATACATTATTAAACACTGCAATTGAACCAATACAGACATCATGTTTTACAGCTGTGAGGTTCACCATTTAAATACCCCCACATTAGACAGATACAGATGTCTTTGATTTTACCTTCACAGCTACATGATTTGCCCTCACAGGTTAGACCAATACAGATGTCATAATGGAGCGATCGATCACCAATCCCTACACTGTGCAGTGACATGTTTGCCCTCACCCACCGTGCTTTGCGGCCATGCTGTAGAGAAACCCGAATAGAGTCTTGTGAAGGCAGAGTGATTCACTTAACTCCAGAACGTTGTTCAGACGTCTGAAGAAATAATTCTTGTTCGACGTCAACTTGGCCTTGTCTACAATTTTGACACTTTCTATGAAGTTTTTGGCCAAAGTGGTGGCATCTTTTAGCAGCTTCGCGTCCGCTGAATCATTTCAATTAGTTCATACAGTTTTCAGACATAATCATCCATGGAAGCTACACAAACCTCTGTTTTTTCGGCCAAATTCCTCCAAAACTAACAATCTGACGTTGATGCAATGTGACTTTACGAAAACCTTGTAGGGGTCTTGGCCAATCCACCTTTGCATTTTTGTTTTCGTACGATTCGTATAGTGAATAGTTCACAGGAGTAGTCTGTTCTACAATACTCTGGCGTTCTCTGTTCTACAAGACCGTTATCAATTCAGAACAGAAAACATGTTAGTTGATGCAATACAGCAGTAGCAATCCTGACCAAAATTGACAGGGTGCACAATACATGTCAGCTTTGTTAGACACCTTTTTACTAGAAGAATGCCACAGTGGATCGAATATCCCACAACAGTCATATGAACGACTCACGTCACAAAATCCTACAAATACACCCCTATTGCTCCTATATGCAACAACCATGGTCATAGAAACGAGTTTAGAAACAAGCGGTTACTGCCAAAATCACATATCTTTCAATTTCTGAATGGTCAGGTCGTTTATGGCCAGTTGTTTCACCATCTTCTTTGCCAATGAAATTGTCGACTGAATAGTTATCTCCAGCCCTGGAATGGGTATGGTGGGGTTGTTGGGCACAATGGTGGAGTCAAAGATCGCCCTTTTGAGGAAGTGGGAGTGCATCTGACAGTTTCCAATTGCAGCTGCAATGGAGAGAGCATTGCGGAAACAGCAAGAACAAGTGCGCAATAGAGACAGAATTTCATTAGTACTGTAGTATAAAACTTGAAACTCACTGGATCTGCTTCCAAGATAGCTGTTCAGCTGAAAGTAGTTGAGTCGTAGATTGCCCTCTACGTCAGTCACCACCCTGCTAGAGGGACAAGGCTCTAGGCGGTTGTTGTAGCCACCTACAATGGGATTTCTGCATTACTGTTATCACATGATAATGCACTGACATGGTGCTGCAGAGAATGGAAGCCCACCCCAATTGCAGGACATAGACATCACATCATACTCCATTGCCATTTCACAGCTGACATCACTGGAGAATGGCAAGAGTGGCAGGATTTCAGATCTCATAATGTTGATTCTGTTCATGATGTCAGAACTCCTGGAGTTGTTGTTCTCATGGCACAAAAACTCGACTTCGGAAGCGTGGTTGTGCAGAGTGCAGATTATGTCATAAAGACTGCGAATGGACTCTGGAATGGGTAATACAGTATTGGGGTAGTGTAGTGGTGAGGTAGGTAGGTAGTGAGGCTTAGTAAGTTCCATTTCGAACCCACATTCTAGCGCGGTGAAACACCAAAATGAGGGATCGAGATGGGAACCTACAGTAGTACAATTCCATGGAAATTGGACTGTGTACAGGGTGGTAGTGAGGCTTTGTAAGTTTCATTTCGAACCCACATTCTAGCGCGGTGAAACACCGGAACGAGGGATCGAGATGGGAACCTACAGTAGTACAATTCCATGGAAATTGGACCATGTACAGGGTGGTAGTGAGGCTTTGTAAGTTTCATTTCGAACCCACATTCTAGCGCGGTGAAACACCGGAACGAGGGATCGAGATGGGAACCTACAGTAGTACAATTCCATGGAAATTGGACTGTGTACAGGGTGGTAGTGAGGCTTTGTAAGTTTCATTTCGAACCCACATTCTAGCGTGGTGAAACACCGGAACGAGGGATCGAGATGGGAACCTACAGTAGTACAATTCCATGGAAATTGGACTGTGTACAGGGTGGTAGTGAGGCTTTGTAAGTTTCATTTCGAACCCACATTCTAGCGCGGTGAAACACCGGAACGAGGGATCGAGATGGGAACCTACAGTAATATAGTTCCATGGAGGAAAAGTGGGAAACATTTTACCCATGAAGGAGAGTAGTCGGGTTCTGACCACTGCCTGATTCAAACGCACTCCATAAGTGCCATCAATGTGGATTAGGTCATCAGTGTCTCTTCCCAGAAGGATGCCATTTTGTCCAATGTAGCCTGGCAGATCCCGGTAAGAAATTTTCTTCGGAACCCAAACAAATATAGACATTCTGTTTGAAATTGCAAATCGGTAAACGAAGCTGGCAAACTGATGAGATTTCAAAGGATTGGGCTCTCAGATTAGACTGAATGATAGGCTGATTAATTGACTAGCAAGAGATACAACTCAAAAATTCAATATCCACGACCCTGCTATTTAGGGTTTGCCTTGATAGGTCTAGACACACAGCAAATCAATCTGCATTTCAAAAAATGACATGATAAGCAAAGATCTCACAACGGGCAAAGAAGAACATCCAACACAAAGATTTAGAAAGACTGACACAGTGCATTGCAGCCAAACCGTGACTAAATCCTACAACGGAACTGAACGTAAGCTATTTTCATCAGCTATTTTCATCATGGATCACACCTTTTTCACATGCTTCTCCAGGTTCTGCAAATAGAACTGAACTTGCTCGAAATTTTTCTTGATATCGATCAAATTGTCTTCGAATTTGGCCAGAGCTTCTTTGGGGTCATCACTGCCAATTCTGCTTCGGTGAACCTTCGACAGCAGTTGAGTCATCTTCGACAGGCCTATTTTGTTCTCATCTAAAAGGAAGCCTCAAGCTAGAACCTAAGGTGCTACAGTTCCATAGAAATCGTACAGGGTGGTAGTGAGGCTTTGTAAGTTTCATTTCGAACCCACATTCTAGCGCGGTGGAACACCGGAATGAGGGATCGAGATGGGAACCTACAGTAGTACAATTCCATGGAAATTGAACCATGTACAGGGTGGTAGTGAGGCTTTGTAAGTTTCATTTCGAACCCACATTCTAGCGCGGTGAAACACCAGAATGAGGGATCGAGATGGGAACCTACAGTAGTACAATTCCATGGAAATTGGACCATGTACAGGGTGGTAGTGAGGCTTTGTAAGTTTCATTTCGAACCCACATTCTAGCGCGGTGAAACACCGGAACGAGGGATCGAGATGAGAACCTACAGTAGTACAATACCATGGAAATTGGACCATGTACAGGGTGGTAGTGAGGCTTTGTAAGTTTCATTTCGAACCCACATTCTAGCGCGGTGAAACACCGGAACGAGGGATCGAGATGGGAACCTACAGTAGTACAATTCCATGGAAATTGGACCATGTACAGGGTGGTAGTGAGGCTTTGTAAGTTTCATTTCGAACCCACATTCTAGCGCGGTGAAACACCGGAACGAGGGATCGAGATGGGAACCTACAGTAGTACAATTCCATGGAAATTGAACCATGTACAGGGTGGTAGTGAGGCTTTGTAAGTTTCATTTCGAACCCACATTCTAGCGCGGTGAAACACCGGAACGAGGGATCGAGATGGGAACCTACAGTAGTACAATTCCATGGAAATTGGACCATGTACAGGGTGGTAGTGAGGCTTTGTAAGTTTCATTTCGAACCCACATTCTAGCGCGGTGAAACACCGGAACGAGGGATCGAGATGAGAACCTACAGTAGTACAATACCATGGAAATTGGACCATGTACAGGGTGGTAGTGAGGCTTTGTAAGTTTCATTTCGAACCCACATTCTAGCGCGGTGAAACACCGGAACGAGGGATCGAGATGGGAACCTACAGTAGTACAATTCCATGGAAATTGGACCATGTACAGGGTGGTAGTGAGGCTTTGTAAGTTTCATTTCGAACCCACATTCTAGCGCGGTGAAACACCGGAATGAGGGATCGAGATGGGAACCTACAGTAGTACAATTCCATGGAAATTGGACCATGTACAGGGTGGTAGTGAGGCTTTGTAAGTTTCATTTCGAACCCACATTCTAGCGCGGTGAAACACCGGAATGAGGGATCGAGATGGGAACCTACAGTAGTACAATTCCATGGAAATTGGACCATGTACAGGGTGGTAGTGAGGCTTTGTAAGTTTCATTTCGAACCCACATTCTAGTGCGGTGAAACACCGGAACGAGGGATCGAGATGGGAACCTACAGTAGTACAATTCCATGGAAATTGGACCATGTACAGGGTGGTAGTGAGGCTTTGTAAGTTTCATTTCGAACCCACATTCTAGCGCGGTGGAACACCGGAATGAGGGATCGAGATGGGAACCTACAGTAGTACAATTCCATGGAAATTGGACCATGTACAGGGTGGTAGTGAGGCTTTGTAAGTTTCATTTCGAACCCACATTCTAGCGCGGTGAAACACCGGAACGAGGGATCGAGATGGGAACCTACAGTAGTACAGTAGTACATGGTATCAAACAGGAAGAAACTAACAGAGAGCGTGTCCGCAAGCTTTACTGCCCTTGCCTTCAGTTGCATCTTCAGGGAAGCCTGGCGAGGGCCATGACTTCAGAGGCGATGAGTCAGAGGATGAACCTAGGTCGATGTGGCCTGACTCTGACAAGTATTCCTTGGGGACACCACCATAGGGGCGGTTGTAGTGACTTTTGAGCCATTCGTCAGCTTTGTTGCTAGACGTGTCTTGATTTCCGGATGAAGCAGCCATAGCTTCACACCGGCTCTTTATACCCCACTATCCATTGACAGGCTGTTGTTCCCATTTCCAGAAGTGTTATGGACAATGCCAAATGTACAATCACATGAGCACAACAGTATGGCTAAGATTTATTCACATCAGTCCAGCCAACAGTCCAGCCAAAACAACTGCAGTAGCACTGTCCCAGTAACGGCAGATACGCAGATCTACCCTACAAATTGTGACACATTTGCCAATGAATTGCGAGCAGTACTGTACAGCTGAAGACATTCCAAAAAGAAATCTTTCACGTCTCTACTAAATGTGTCATCTTTCAAAACTTCTTGAATGAACTCCTCGTGGTAGCATATAATTTGGAGCACTTTTTCAGATTTCTCTGAAATTGAAGACGAACACTGATTATGATACATTACTGGCAAGGAACAAGTTGGTAAAAAGCCACCCCTAATGGATGACAGTCCGCAAGGATTCGAAACTATTGCTCCCAGAAGCTGAACCAGATCTTCCACAGCTTCAGATGTGTCTCGCTGCAGTTGCGTGAGAACATCAACCTCGGAAAAGATCTGGTTGATGAGGTTCAGGTTGTAGAGTGAAATATGCAGGTTACCTGCAATAAAACCGCTACAGTTTTAGTTGGTATCATATATCGGTACCTATTAATGATAATTACCGATAGCTAGACACTGTTGCCTTGACATAGCGGAACACTGGGGAAAACAAACTGTGGCTGTGGCAGACACAAACCAGTGAATAGCCTGAAGTAGAAACACACATATCTGTGGCATGTCAGGCTTCCAATACTATGACAACAATGGCAATGCTATTCCAACATAATTTCCACTACAATCTCTCCTGGCGAAAATGGTTTCATTTCATGTTCGCCAAACTATAACCCATGTGATCCCCTGTGGAGAGCTGTGACAACCGACTAGCCCCACAGGGGGTCAAATGGGGTATAAGTCAGCAAATCGAAAATGAGACCAAATTCCCCACTTGTGATGCAGTTCCCACCAGTGGAAGTCACTGGAACACCATGACCGCAGTTCTAAGCATGCTTCTCATTCAAGGGAAGCAATGGGGCAGGACAGGTTTCCAATACCATTACAACAATGGCAATGCTGTTCCAACATAATTTCCACCGCAATCTCTCCTGGCGAAAATGGTTTCATTTCATGTTCGCCAAACTATAACCCATGTGATCCCCTGTGGAGAGCTGTGACAACCGACTAGCCCCACAGGGGGTCAAATGGGGTATAAGTCAGCAAATCGAAAATGAGACCAAATTCCCCACTTGTGATGCAGTTCCCACCAGTGGAAGTCACTCGAACACCATGACCGCAGTTCTAAGCATGCTTCTCATTCAAGGGAAGCAATGGGGCAGGACAGGTTTCCAATACCATTACAACAATGGCAATGCTGTTCCAACATAATTTCCACCACAATCTCTCCTGGCGAAAATGGTTTCATTTCATGTTCGCCAAACTATAACCCATGTGATCCCCTGTGGAGAGCTGTGACAACCGACTAGCCCCACAGGGGGTCAAATGGGGTATAAGTCAGCAAATCGAAAATGAGACCAAATTCCCCACTTGTGATGCAGTTCCCACCAGTGGAAGTCACTCGAACACCATGACCGCAGTTCTAAGCATGCTTCTCATTCAAGGGAAGCAATGGGGCAGGACAGGTTTCCAATACCATTACAACAATGGCAATGCTGTTCCAACATAATTTCCACCACAATCTCTCCTGGCGAAAATGGTTTCATTTCATGTTCGCCAAACTATAACCCATGTGATCCCCTGTGGAGAGCTGTGACAACCGACTAGCCCCACAGGGGGTCAAATGGGGTATAAGTCAGCAAATCGAAAATGAGACCAAATTCCCCACTTGTGATGCAGTTCCCACCAGTGGAAGTCACTGGAACACCATGACCGCAGTTCTAAGCATGCTTCTCATTCAAGGGAAGCAATGGGGCAGGACAGGTTTCCAATACCATTACAACAATGGCAATGCTGTTCCAACATAATTTCCACCACAATCTCTCCTGGCGAAAATGGTTTCATTTCATGTTCGCCAAACTATAACCCATGTGATCCCCTGTGGAGAGCTGTGACAACCGACTAGCCCCACAGGGGGTCAAATGGGGTATAAGTCAGCAAATCGAAAATGAGACCAAATTCCCCACTTGTGATGCAGTTCCCACCAGTGGAAGTCACTCGAACACCATGACCGCAGTTCTAGGCAAGTACTAGCACCCCACCCCATGGTACTACATTGGCAAAGTTTAGATAACAGCTCTTGGTATGTTCCATCACGCCAGCACTGCAGTTGTACGTTTCTCCAAGTAGGGAAACCTTTATTGCCAACAAGCGAGAAGTCACTACGGGCTCATCCAACCAAACCATCCAGCCCAGCCGCAATGTCATAAAACAGTTGTCAGCAAACTCTCTTCACAATGGCAGCAGTTTCACAAGGGTTTACCCACGAAATATGCTTAGACGAATGAAACATTTCAGAGCACCACCTATAGCGATCACTACACAAGAAGACTCCACAGCTGAAGCAGTACTGATAGATCTTGTGTTTGCAGATAACGCATCTTCGTCTGCTGGTCCACCACCTCTGGTAGTGGTGGAGAGATCTGTCCAGGCGCTCTTCGTTGATGACTGATGTCAACTTCCATACTGGAGCTCGGCATAGGTATGATGGCAGTTTGAACTTTGGAATAGAGGGGGGATCAAAAGAATTGGCCAGCTGAAGAAGTTCAATGGCCAGTGCAGGTTTGGCCATATGGTTGGCAAAACTGTTGTGATGGTCGCCAAATATGATGGCAGTATTGGTGATGTTCCAGTCAACACCCTGCATGGCAACTCCTGAGGTGAACCAGCGCTTAGAGCGCCGGTGTTGCTTGCGGCTTCCCAGCTTCTTGTCGCTAAAGAAAAGGCACGATGCAGTCACAGGAATCGAGATTTTTCTTATATAGGCAGTGCTTACGCTAGATCGACTCCTGGCTTATACCAGTCATATTTTTTTACCAAATCAGGTCTTGGGACATCAACTGTGTAAAATTTCCCAGTTGATGTTTTTGCTTTCCTTTTGCATGGATCCATCTGACAACCAAAATCAAACATGGTAGTGAGAATGACCAAGAGAGCATTGTCCCTCCAGGAGCAGCACAAAATATTCCCTAGAACAGAAGCAATTCAAACACAACTTGTAAGATAAATCATAGAACTGCTTTAGCACAAGACTTGTAATGCAACTAGCCAACTACCTGTACTTCCAATTCTCCAAAGGGGTGGATCTCCCCGCTTCATGTTCTGGACCACAGTCGAAGTGCCACTGGTTATGTCTCTGGGCAAATCTCTTCTGCTAACCTTCACAGACCCTATGCATCCAGTATTTCTAGCAGCCAGTCCATATTGCATATGGACGCTGGTGTAATATCGATCTGTTGTGATCTGCAATGAGAGGGTGGAAGTATTACTAAAACAAGGATAGTGCAGCTAAGACATTCACATTAAATCCTTGGTCCAAGAAGTTGAAACAGCCTGGGACAGAGTTTCCGGACAGTATATCATAAACTACTGCCAGTACTCTCCCCCAAATTCCTTCAAAAGGCTCCGGATGATTAGAGTGCAACTTTACTGTAAATATGTATCCAGTTCTCGGATCGCATAAGGCATAATACTTTAGGCCAGTAGGGGTGGGCTTGCCCTTTATTGTCACCCGACCAGCAAATCTGCCTGCAAAGTGGGAGTGCCAATAACTTGCAGAGCATTTAGTCACATGACTGGGACTTACCATACCACAGGGCTATTTGTTCATCTAGACTGATATCAGGCTGAATGGGCATCCTCATTTTTTGAAACCCTCGGATGCAGGCATCGAGGTAACCCTTGGCCTTATAAAGGGTATGGCGAGTGTCTGCCGTGTTTCGGTCATAGAGGCGAATTGCATTAAAAAACATCCCATATTCCATTCCAGAGATTCCTGTGGATTTGACAAATGGGTCGCCTGAAACTGCGATCACTCACTCAGAGCAAATTTCTACAACACTGTCAATAATGTCATATTACTGTAATGGGCTACTGTCATTCATCTCACTGGTTTAAGGTGAACTGTAGTGCGCATGTACATCTGTCACACAGAATTCAGGTATTAGTTAGCTTCATCAGCTAACCATCAACTTTATCAGCTAACCTCTCCAGTCACAGGCCCAATACTCCTTGATATCAGACCTTCTAACAACATCCATATGGCACATGATTGCTAACATTCTCAAAAATCGGGCCTGTGTTAGCGGCCTCCATGCGGAGGAGTACCACAGTGCGCCAAATTTATCAGTACATTTTCGCATAATTTCCATGGCCTCCGAAAACATTTGCAAAAAAATTGATAGGATTTTGCACTTAGAGAAGTCTTGTTGATCCCCGATATTGCAGTTTGGAGTCCAGGGTCTGGAACTGCGCCCAGGGAAGCAGCCCTTTGTCCACCTAGTGAATGGTCAATCGTAGTATACCTAGGATAGTAGAGTCACAGTGAAATCACACTGAACCACCTGAATTGGCTTGGGATGTCTGGCAAGAGCCCGTGCGCTTCACCTGCTTCATTCTCCGCTGCAGGTGGAAGGTTAGAAACCTGTAAGCTATGTTACTGTTCCAGTTAGGTAGTTTTGCCCAGTTATTTTACACCAAAAGCAAACGTACTTCATTTTCGAGCAAAAAACCATCGACCAATTCATTATCCTCTAGAGCTTTGTAAGCGTCATGCAGCATAGCTTCTAAACTGCAGTCGACGTACTCCTCCTCCGGATGCATCTATGCAGTGACTTGATAAAGTGAGCAAAACCAATAGGCCAAATATTGAAGCAAGACTAACAGCCTCAGACTGACAGCAATGTGGTTCACAAGTCAGTCAACATTCTATTCATGGTTTTCACTACTTAATACAGTGACAGTGATCGTCCAAGAAACAACCAAGAAGCAACATCAACTATGGAAGCACCACAAAATACACAGTATGGTCACAGAACAAAACCAGTAGAGTTAGTGATCAAAGAGTGTCAAAATCAATGATCATCTATGGCTGAAGCATAGCCAGCTGCTTTACAGCTTCTGGAGGTAGATCGTTGAAAAGAGCCGTGATGTCAACTTCCGTTGGGCGTGCAGTGGCTGTGGCTCGAGCGGGCTGAAAATAGAATGTTGGAACTGTATCAGTAACTGTATCGCACAAAACAGGAGTAGTATCGTACAAAAGGGTAGTACGGTGTCACTCCACACCAGTGGGCTAAAATGAGAACCTATGGTGATGCAGTTCTCTGTCAATAGTTCTATAGGGTGGTGCTGTAGCTTGGTACCTAAGTCACATTTAGTGCCACGCTCTATCTAAATGGACGGCCATGAATAGTCTAAATGGAAACCTAGGGTTGTCCAGTTCTCTGGAAATCAATATTGTACAGGGTGATACATTGGCTCCAGCTCAACTAGAATATAGAATCACAATCAACTGTGACTGTGAACTGAACTGTGAACTGACCCCATCCCAAGTGTCCCTAGGTTTGGTGGCAGCATTTTTTTCCAGTTTTCTCTTTTTGAGGGCCTTCTGCTTCTCCTTCTCCCGATGTGCCAGTTCTTCTTTAGTGGGACCACGGCCTCCGGTCTGAAAGCGGTGCTTTAACTATCTGCACTACTTCAGTTCCTGTGTGTAGAAATAAATGTCCTGTGTGTAATAAAGAAAGGTCAGAAAAGGCCAAAATTCAGATGTTGAGATGGCAGATGATGAGTACTGTACCGTCACAAAGTCCATCAGATCATCTTCTTGTTCGACTGAGCCATAGCCACTTTTTTCTGACACTGGTGAGTCGGAGTCAGAGTCGCTAGTTATTAGGGTTGCTCGAGACTTGGCCTGTGTCTGTTGTTTTCTCTTTTTGTTTGATTTGAGCCTTCTGGGCCGCCTCTCTGTGATCATGGGGTCCGCAACATCTAGCTGGCTGTCAGGAAAATCCCTTCCTTCCCAAGGATAGCGCTCTATGATCGACTTGACTTTGGGATGGGACCTAGAATTTGGACATTTTGAAAAGGGACTGACCAAATGAAGACATGTTTCTACATCTGCAGCATTACAAAGCCAGAGATGCTCTACTCACTTCTGGCGAGCATAGCCACTCTTAGTGAAGCCCAGGTCTTCATCTGAGGAATCGTAATAGTCGTCGAATTTCATGGGAGACTTGGCTGAACAGAAGACAGTGGAATGGAATGAACGTACAACAGTATTGGTGCTATTAGGAGTTGTGTGTCTGTGAACCCACGTAGTTCTGCGTCAGCTTCAACTTCTTTGGTGGGTGGGTCAGGGCGCGACACAAGCGTCATTTTCGGCACAATTCTGGTGTTGTCGATGCACCCATCTGACTGATGAATGGAGCGACTGTGGTGGTTCCAATGAACCATATCAATCACGTTCATCAGAAACATTTTCTTGTCAATAAGCAAGAGCGAGTCCATTGTCAGTAGGGTGTTAGCCTGAACAAATGGCATATTTACTGGTGATGGCATAATTACTAATGACAAGGGCTGAGTGTTGGCATTAGTGTTGGCATTGTGCAATACATGTAAATGTGGCCCCGTACCGGTTTCATTTTTGCTGTGAGGAGGTTTCCAAAAGTGTCAACATCCAAATTCTTTGTGTCTTCTTCAACAGTGTAGCGGATCTCTAGATCTTCCCACTTGCAAGCCTCCTTGAACGCTTCCTGTAGGTACAGGGGCTGCCTCTCCAGAATCTCCTCAAATGACATCAGCTTAAAAGTGAGGGGCCGATGCGGTTTCCATCCTATAAAGATGTTTGCATTACAAAACTAAGCCAGTGCAGTTACAGTTACACTCACAAGACTGTGATGCAATGGATGTGTATGGAACTAGTTCTCCATTTCTCATGACAAGGCGCAAACATACAATGTAGCTGGCTACTAGAAGCGTACATCCACATGCATCCCGCATCCACACAAACACTGTACCATTGTGGTAGTAGGGCCCAGTGGCACCGTCCCAAAGAGCGTATGTCGTGCAAGTGGCATATTCTCGGATTTTCAATTTGGCCTCCCCAAGGCGATGACCTCTCCAGCGGATTTCATCAGGAGTGAGAGAGGATTCAGGCGCCATGGAGATTCTTTTCCAGTAATCAGAAGCAGTGGCCTCTGCACTTTCAAGAATAAAGGAAGGAATGGAAAACTCTCCAGGGGCAGTGCGAATATCGATTCCCAGCTCCTTGGCAAAAGTGACAAACTTTGAATTGGGGACAAAGAGCCAGGGGTAAGCTCTCTTCATCTGCAATTCACTTCTTTCGTGTTTCTTGTTCAAAAAGAAAACAGCAAGACCAAACCAACCAGTTGGAAAGTTCCCCTTCGGTATTCTTTTCCAAGCCTATAGGCCATCAAATGGGCAGGGCCTCCTAGCTCCCGTTTACTGGTTTTTGCAGCAAGAGCCTTCCTGTTGTTGGGGCGCTTCTGAAACATGGTGATGCAGGTCTCCGGAAATCAGTACTTGTACCGTAGTACCACACCGCACGCCAGAAGGGGTCAAAAAATATCTCCACACTCTAGCACACAGAAACACCAGAAACTCCACTCAAAATGGGAACCGATGGTGATACAGGTCTCTGGAAATCAGTACTTCTACAGAGCGGTACTGTAGCTCAGTAGATGTCGAACTAAATCCACACTCTAGCGCACAGAAACACCAGAAACTCCACTCAAAATGGGAACCAATGGTGATACAGGTCTCCGGAAATCAGTACTTCTACAGGGTGGTACTGTAGCTCAGTAGATGTCGAACTAAATCCACACTCTAGCGCACAGAAACACCAGAAACTCCGCTCAAAATGGGAACCCATTGTGATACAGGTCTCCGGAAATCAGTACTTGTACAGAGCGGTACTGTAGCTCAGTAGATGTCGAACTAAATCCACACTCTAGCGCACAGAAACACCAGAAACTCCGCTCAAAATGGGAACCCATTGTGATACAGGTCTCCGGAAATCAGTACTTGTACAGAGCGGTACTGTAGCTCAGTAGGTGTCGATTCCACACTCTAGCGCACAAACACCTTCACCTTTTTTTTGTCGTGTTCGATCCTACTGCTATTGCCCTCTTTCTGAAGCACAATGGCCAACAATTTGGACTGGGCCTCTTCCAACTGTGATTCTTTGTCCGAAATGCTGGCTAGAAGTGTACGCTTTTCTTCTGTGAACAGCATTTTAAGTGACTGCAATTCCTGTTCAGTCTGCTGGGCTTTTAGATCTGCCTTAGACTTCTTATTTTTGTACTTCTCAACCCTACACTTCTGCTTTTCCAACTGGGCGAGAATTTGCCCTCTGTAGAGCTTGCTGCAAATGGAAGGCTTTGCAGAAAATTAATTTCAGACCTTGTAACTAGTGTAAAAGCTAACCATTCATTTTCTCTACAGCCCTGATTCTCCCTAGCCGTGTCATCAGAGCCAACATCCGCCATTGCACTGATCAAAACTAGGGGCAAGTGAAGAAGACTAGGGCAAGAAGAGTACGAAATTGAGAATATAATCCTAGACCAGGCATGGCAAAACAACAATGCGCATGGGCAGCGCTTAAGATTAGCAAAACAACTGGAACCACATCAAATTTGTTTTAGTAAAGCATCACACGGCCACGTCAGAGAAACTGAGAACAGAAAAACGGAACTGCGAACACAGAACGGAATGGAACGGAGCTTCAAAATACAGGCACTGCTCTAGACAGACTCATAGGTATTTAACGATTTCCAGTTTTCGCCTTCTGTATCAGTTCTTTGAGCTTCTGCGGGTCATTCAGCATGGACGCTGGCAACAGCTTCTTCAAATGATCAGGAATGGTGAAGTCTGAACACCGGAATGAGGGATCGAGATGGGAACCTACAGTAGTACAATACCATGGAAATTGGACCATGTACAGGGTGGTAGTGAGGCTTTGTAAGTTTCATTTCGAACCCACATTCTAGCGCGGTGAAACACCGGAACGAGGGATCGAGATGGGAACCTACAGTAGTACAATTCCATGGAAATTGGCCCATGTACAGGGTGGTAGTGAGGCTTTGTAAGTTTCATTTCGAACCCACATTCTAGCGCGGTGAAACACCGGAACGAGGGATCGAGATGGGAACCTACAGTAGTACAATTCCATGGAAATTGGCCCATGTACAGGGTGGTAGTGAGGCTTTGTAAGTTTCATTTCGAACCCACATTCTAGCGCGGTGAAACACCGGAACGAGGGATCGAGATGGGAACCTACAGTAGTACAATTCCATGGAAATTGGACCATGTACAGGGTGGTAGTGAGGCTTTGTAAGTTTCATTTCGAACCCACATTCTAGCGCGGTGAAACACCAAAACGAGGGATCGAGATGGGAACCTACAGTGGTACAATTCCATGGAAATTGGACCATGTACAGGGTGGTAGTGAGGCTTTGTAAGTTTCATTTCGAACCCACATTCTAGCGCGGTGAAACACCGGAACGAGGGATCGAGATGGGAACCTACAGTAGTACAATTCCATGGAAATTGGACCATGTACAGGGTGGTAGTGAGGCTTTTCGAACCCACATTCTAGCGCGGTGAAACACCGGAACGAGGGATCGAGATGGGAACCTACAGTAGTACAATTCCATGGAAATTGGACCATGTACAGGGTGGTAGTGAGGCTTTGTAAGTTTCATTTCGAACCCACATTCTAGCGCGGTGAAACACCGGAACGAGGGATCGAGATGGGAACCTACAGTAGTACAATTCCATGGAAATTGGACCATGTACAGGGTGGTAGTGAGGCTTTGTAAGTTTCATTTCGAACCCACATTCTAGCGCGGTGAAACACCGGAACGAGGGATCGAGATGGGAACCTACAGTAGTACAATTCCATGGAAATTGGACCATGTACAGGGTGGTAGTGAGGCTTTTCGAACCCACATTCTAGCGCGGTGAAACACCGGAACGAGGGATCGAGATGGGAACCTACAGTAGTTCATCTGCTTACCCTGTTTAGGTTGTGGTGGTTTGGCTGCCTTTGGTGGGCTGTCCTCGGCCTTCTTGCGCTTCTTTGACCCTGCAAATACAAATGAGCTGATGGTGTGTAATAGAACACGTGTAAGTTAAGTATGACTATGCACCAGTTATAAAACAGCAACTCACTTTTTTTATGCTCAGTAGTGGTGCTGCTAGAAGCCCCTGCTGATGGTTGCTGTGGCGGCCATGGTCGATCGACTTAAATGGACAAGTGAATCAGTCATGTTACACGGAAGTCAGACACTGCAGAACCATGGTGATTACCCGGAGACTTGGCTGCAGCCCTTTTGGCACAGTACTCATAGCCACAGAATCCATCACACCTATGCCACCCCAGTAGACGTTTCAATTTATCCAGATACGCCTCTGGTTCTGCAGTGATATAGGAAACAAATTCAAACTGCAATCAAACAAGATGTATTGGCCAGTGCTACTATACAAAACACCCACCTTTCTCTGTAGCAGTTGGCCCTTTAGGCCGACTGGGCAGCTTGCCCAGTTCTTCCACTTCCAGGTCGTCAGAAGCAGCAGACGAGTCCTTCAATGTCTGGTAATGTCTCCAGTGTCTAACAATGCATCGTCTCAACTGGCCTATTCCATAGTGGAGAGCTCTAACAAGCGTATCCTGTAATAGTGCTGCTTATAATCACTCACTGCTCAATTTTAATCATTGAACACCAGAAATGGTGCTTTACTTACTTTCTCTACAAACCCTAGCTCTCTAGCAATCAAGTTGCAGACTGTGGCTGTTGGTTCACCCTGATTGGCAAGCAGGTTAGCCAACCCCCAGTCATCCTGGCTCTTTGAGTCATAGGTTGCAGCAGGATGATCTATGAGTTCGATGGACGTCACTATTGATTCAAACAATGTGAAAACATAAGCAAGTTCTTACATTTGAACCTCAGAGGAAAGTAGTCCTTGCCAATTTCACCCAATAAACCCTTCCAAAATCCAAACACCAGAGCTGTTTTTATGGCATTTCCTAGCTTCTGACCACTGAATCGATCTCCTACTGTCACACCATATTTTGCCCCACTAGAAGCAAGAAGGTTTTTCTTTATCAATGGTTGGGCCCAAGAAAGAAGCTCAGCGGGATCAAGGATCTCTATACTATACCCCTCTTCAAATTTCTGTAGTGTCCCAAATCTCCGAAATGAGATTTGAGTACTCTGAATCAGTCAAAAGTGAGCCGCTGAGTGATTGTAGAACAGCACTACTACAAAGGATTATGTTACCTGTGAATCAGCTGCTTTTTCTACGGTGGTCTCATCTCCTGCGTTCAGCGAGTTGTCTCCTAGAATGTGACATTTTCCCTACACCATGGCCATAAACTGTGTAGGATGAAATGTGCTAACCACGTTCCAACAATTCATGCTGTCGTGCCATAGCCAACGTTTGCTTGCCCAACTCTGTCGATTCATTGGCAGATGAGAATCCATCACTGGATTGACGGTGTCCCATTTTTGGGTCTGAAGAGAGCAGAGAATACTAGCGCTGAGTGGAAAGACACATAAAAAAACAATACAACAAGACAGTACCATCATCCCACTTCTTCGCCATCTCTGACCAAGGGATGCTGTCATTTGCCTTGGAGACCAAGGGAGATGATATCACAGGAGTGTGCTTGCCTCCTACAGCAGACTTCTTCGACTGTGGAGGCGCTACTGCTGGAGAGTGTGAACCTCCCTGAGTCTGAACCAATTGTGTTGTTGAGGTGCACCACAAATGACAAAATGTAGAATCTCTCAAATATTCCATGTTTGGTGCTATGTTTGGTGCTATGTTTGGTAATACTGGCAGATAGATACAGGTTATCTACACCACAAATGACTAAATGTAGAACCTCTCAAATATTCCATGTTTGGTGCTCAGTTTGGTAATACTGGCAGATAGATACATACAGGTTTAGGTACATCATTTACAGGCTATGCTCTACCTGCTGCATCAGATACTGATTTTTGAGGCGGGCATTTTCCAGCTTCAATTTTGACAGTTCACTGAGATTGTCAGCTGTCAGTTTCAGTGATTTTGCTGCTTCGTCAAACTTTTCAGTTGCACCTTGCAACTTCTCTGTCAGAAGTCGCATGTCTTCAGAATGTGCTTTTCTGGCTTTAGCAGATTCCTTCTCAGCATTGGCAGATCGGACAAGCTCAGAGTTGATAACATTTGACAAATTCTGAAGTCCAAGCTTGTAATCTACATTCATCTCAGCGATTGCTTGAGTCAGCTCAAATGACATGGCAGAGGAAGCTATCTTTGCCGTTTCCATAAGCAAATGTCTGAAATCGCAATGGTTTAGACTTAGATGTTTAGATACATCAGAAGATGAATTAGGCCATTTTGCCTTGTATTCTGCCGATTCTGATTCAAGAGGCTGTGGACATTGACAGAGCTAATTGGCTGCCTGGCTTTGGGGAGGTCAGAAAGAGGCATGATAGAGCTCTGTCCAGTGGCGCGGCCTTCAGATATCTTATTGCGTGGAAGTCCAGTGTCACTGTCAACAGGCTGTTCCCCATCAGCTAATTTCGAAGGCTCAACCGGCCTGAAAATGCATAGAGGATGTTTGTAGAGAGCGCAGTGCACTGGCACATGTAATCTTTTAAGATGTTACACATTACATGATCATGTCAGAACAATGAACTATGGTGATGCTGTTCTCTAATTGATTGCACGATCATCTTTACCTGACTAAACAGTGACAACTGAAACCCTTGCTGATACAATTGCGTGGAAACTAAAACAACAAATGGCCACCAACAATGATGTTGACGTGGTGTCCAAAGCAGAGGATATGACTGATGAATCAGCGGTCTCAGATCTGTTTCCTGTTCCAGTCTGTCGTTTTTTCTTTGCTGCTCCTGGCTTTGAAGCCCTAGAGTCACAAATGGTAGTTGGTATGGCAGGTATTGGGAGGAGGGGCACATAAGTGGGAGGGTTACGCAGATAGAAAATGGAAAGTTATATCCCTACAGAAGTGGGAGGGCACATAAGTGGGAGGGTTACGCAGATAGAAAATGGAAAGTTATATCCCCACAGAAGCAAAAAAAATCACCGTTTGCCACCAGAATTTTTCTCCTTCTGCTGTTTTTCCAAGTCTGCCTCCAGTTTCTTGTAGGTCGAGTCAAAAAGTGACTTCAGCTCGCCATTAATAAAAGTGATAGTGGCACCAGTTGTTGGGTCGAAGTTGTCCCATGAAACATCCACGAATTTTGCAATCGAAAGCCTGAAACTGTAATGTTGTTTGTAACGCATATGCTATGCAACATAAATGTCGTCAGCTGTACCTATTCAAATACAGAGCGCCCATTTTCTTGATTGTATAGAAAGGAACTTCGTGCATTTCCAAAGTGAGTATATCCACCGCAAAAATAATTAGCCGCTTGAAATCCAACGAATCGACAAAATACTGTCGTTCATCTCCTTCTAGAATTTCAGCACTGAACACCGTGCCAGGACCAACTTTCTCCCGCAAGGTTTTTGTCAATCGATTGAAATCTGTAGCCTTGGCCAGTTCTTTGTCAAGGTGGGACTGAGGGTACAACTTTCTAACCAACTTGTGGCTGTAGAACTGAATAAATGATGACAATGAAAACAGGCAATGCAAACTGAATACAATTTGAATCATACATCATAGTCCGTGGCTGAGAAGTTGACAGACTTTTCAAAACTGCACTGATAGAAGACTCCGGCTGTTGGGGCATATGCTGTGGAATTTATGGTGCCACTAAACCAGTGGCCGGCCTCTAATGCCTCTATTTTGGTGCCTTTTGGTAATATCTCCCCTTCAGAAACACAACGTCTGAGCGAGGTCTCGTAGAACTAAAGCATGGAGGCTGTTATACATCTGTGGCAATTAAGAGCTAGAAGTAATGTTGAAATTGAGGTAATCACCTTTGTCACATTTGTGAAGACACAATACTGCTGCTCTGTTGTGAGTTCAATTTTTGGAATCCTACTCTTTTTTGACTTCTTCTTGTCCATTTCCAGATATAGCATCTCAGTCAGGGCGCAAGACTGTGGACCTTTCAAAATGATTTTTGGAGTGTCGACACTTCTGCGAGAAGCCTGGAATGGAGCAGAAACCCATGGTGATACAGGTCTCTGGAAATCAGCACTTGTACCGTAGTATCGCACCGCACGTCAGAAGGGGTCAAAATACCTCCACACTCTAGCGCACAGAAGCACCAGAAACTCCACTCAAAATGGGAACCAATGGTGATACAGGTCTCTGGAAATCAGCACTTGTATCGTAGTACCGCACCGCACGTCAGAAGGGGTCAAAATACCTCCACACTCTAGCGCACAGAAGCACCAGAAACTCCACTCAAAATGGGAACCAATGGTGATACAGGTCTCTGGAAATCAGCACTTGTATCATAGTACCGCACCGCACGTCAGAAGGGGTCAAAATACCTCCACACTCTAGCGCACAGAAGCACCAGAAACTCCACTCAAAATGGGAACCCATGGTGATACAGGTCTCTGGAAATCAGCACTTGTACCGTAGTATCGCACCGCACGTCAGAAGGGGTCAAAATACCTCCACACTCTAGCGCACAGAAGCACCAGAAACTCCACTCAAAATGGGAACCAATGGTGATACAGGTCTCTGGAAATCAGCACTTGTATCGTAGTACCGCACCGCACGTCAGAAGGGGTCAAAATACCTCCACACTCTAGCGCACAGAAGCACCAGAAACTCCACTCAAAATGGGAACCAATGGTGATACAGGTCTCTGGAAATCAGCACTTGTATCATAGTACCGCACCGCACGTCAGAAGGGGTCAAAATACCTCCACACTCTAGCGCACAGAAGCACCAGAAACTCCACTCAAAATGGGAACCCATGGTGATACAGGTCTCTGGAAATCAGCACTTGTACCGTAGTACCGCACCGCACGTCAGAAGGGGTCAAAATATCTCCACACTCTAGCGCACAGAAACACCAGAAACTCCACTCAAAATGGGAACCAATGGTGATACAGGTCTCTGGAAATCAGCACTTGTATCGTAGTACCGCACCGCACGTCAGAAGGGGTCAAAATACCTCCACACTCTAGCGCACAGAAACACCAGAAACTCCACTCAAAATGGGAACCAATGGTGATACAGGTCTCTGGAAATCAGCACTTGTATCGTAGCACCGCACCGCACGTCAGAAGGGGTCAAAATACCTCCACACTCTAGCGCACAGAAGCACCAGAAACTCCACTCAAAATGGGAACCAATGGTGATACAGGTCTCTGGAAATCAGCACTTGTATCGTAGTACCGCACCGCACGTCAGAAGGGGTCAAAATACCTCCACACTCTAGCGCACAGAAACACCAGAAACTCCACTCAAAATGGGAACCAATGGTGATACAGGTCTCTGGAAATCAGCACTTGTATCGTAGTACCGCACCGCACGTCAGAAGGGGTCAAAATACCTCCACACTCTAGCGCACAGAAACACCAGAAACTCCACTCAAAATGGGAACCAATGGTGATACAGGTCTCTGGAAATCAGCACTTGTATCGTAGTACCGCACCGCACGTCAGAAGGGGTCAAAATAGCTCCACACTCTAGCGCACAGAAACACCAGAAACTCCACTCAAAATGGGAACCAATGGTGATACAGGTCTCTGGAAATCAGCACTTGTATCGTAGTACCGCACCGCACATCAGAAGGGGTCAAAATAGCTCCACACTCTAGCGCACAGAAACACCAGAAACTCCACTCAAAATGGGAACCAATGGTGATACAGGTCTCTGGAAATCGGCACTTGTACCGTAGTGCCGAACCACACGTCAGGGGTCAAAATATCTCCACACTCTAGCGCACAGAAACAACAGAAACTCCACTCAAAATATGAACCAATGGTGATACAGGTCTCTGGAAATCAGCACTTGTACCGTAGTACCGCACCGCACGTCAGAAGGGGTCAAAATATCTCCACACTCTAACGCACAGAAAACCAGAAACTCCACTCAAAATATGAACCAATGTGATACAGGTCTCTAGAAATCAGCAAAAATGTCTTAACCGGTACTCCAACATCGTGTGCAGCTGGATCGACAACTTTGCTGATCCTGAAGTCCTGAGGGTCCAGAAATGGCTAAACAATAAGTGGTGTACTTTGTACAATTACTTACAAGAGATTGCAAACTGGATGCATACCACTTCGGTCACAAATACAGGTATTCCGTCTTCAGAGAAGGACAGCAACTGTTTTCTAAGAAAATAGAAGGGGTCTTTCCCAATAACCAAAACATTCTCGTTCCGAATCAAATCTGATGGCAAAGCCAATTCTTTGGTAATTGATGAGGGCAGCACAACGACCTGAAATTTCAGTATTCTATACAACTATATTAACCCAGAGTCCCAGACACATGAAAACGAATCACTTTGTGCTGCAAATCGGAGTCCGAGACGTCTGAGGAGAAAGTTGTTTCATCTGCATTGGTCGAATTGTCTGCTAGGACACCACTGGTGTCAACAGTTCCTGAATCAAAGTGTGTACAATCAACAAACGCATGACTGAACCAACCAGCAAACAAACCGAAACTGAAATGAACCAGCAAACAAACCATTGGGAAGAAGTGATATGTCCGACAACTCGCGAATTGAATCAATCGAAGTTCGGATTTGAGGATTCGGCAAATTTGAGGTTCCTTCAGAAACAGCACTAATTGGAACTGTTGAAATATTATCCGTCGAGGCCATTTTCAGCAACAAACATCAATCAAAATCTAGGATTGTTCAAATTCATGCTGAAAATTCGAATTTCAAGTGCATGATCTCTGTGTCAATTTTTATAATGCATAACATGCAAATGGAGTTCATACCGTATTGTGTTGCTTCACAATCAGGGACTAACTGTTAGGCGGTGCCGCTAGTATGAGTTTTGTGAGCAATCATCTTCTATTGTATACGACTTAGTAACACCCGGCTAAATTGCAGCCTTTCGATGTCTATATAGTGTCTGGGATGTGCACGAACACAAATGCCATACGATTTCAATAAGTACATCGGCCTTGTTATGCAAAAACGGCAACTGCAGTCATCATTGATGTATTTGTAGTATGCAAAACGACACCAAACAGCATTGATTAATACCTAGATACGCATATTAAAAATGAATCATTACTGTTGTAGAGAAATTCTACTGAGAAACAGCACCCACCCCAACGTAGGACACTACATCCAAATTGATACTTTTGTACGATATAATATGTCTGCATATGGCAGAGTGCAGTTGTAGTACAGAAGTCTTGCAACGGCACTTGTGAAGTTGCTGGAAAACCGCTTCTTGAAACAGCATTGATTGATGTACTACACGGAAAATCGCCCAAAGATCACAAGCGATGGAGTTATGGGTTCTTAAAACAACTGGAAACAGTACTTAGCCGTGTTGTAGAAAATCCGTGTTCTAAATATGTATGAGGGGTGATGGTTGATGGTCATCACGCACAACAACCATGCTGTTATATGATGTAATGTTCCCTAAAACAGCAGCTAGCACTGTTGTAGCACTTTTGACTTCCCTAAAACAGCAGCTAGCACTGTTGTACCACTTTTGACTTGCCCACAGCTGCAGCGATCTTTATTCAGGACAAAAAAACAGGGCACCAACTGCATTCTATGCAGTCACAGGAAAAACAATGTCCTGAACGTGTATTCTATACTGTTCAAGGACGTCGGATACCAACATCCATACGTTTGTTGACCACATTTTTTTCTCTAGACCTGACGGGGCGCGCAAGCGGGGCGCGCGACCCCCATTTACGCTCCTAACTTAGACGGCTATTCAACGAACTCAAGATCGCCTCTCTATGACGGAAGACGAGCGAGTTAGATAAGTTTCGCGTTTTAAACCTTTGGGTTACTGTAGCTCACGAAATTCAAACTTTCGAGTTTCGACCAATAGAAGAACAAATGATCAGTGAGTCGAGAGCTATCAAACCAACCCAAGATCATCTCCCTACGACCCACGCTGAGCGAGTTAGAGCGATTTCTGCGTTAAAAACGCGAGAATGTCGCTTTTCGTGGTGCGTGTTTGCGTAATTAAGAAAATTTTTAATGCCAAATGAAAGAGCACGTCGAGCCCTTTTCGTTGAGCTATAGCACGCTATTCTACGACGTAAGACGAGCGAGTTAGAGCCGTTTTCCGTTTTGACCTTCGGGTTACTGTAACTCGCGAAATTCAAACTTTTGAATTTCGAAACCTCTTAGCTGAATGATCAGTGAGTCGAGACCTATCCATAAAGCCCAAGATCTCCTTCCTACGACGTACCAACGCCGAGATCTGAGAGCGTGACGGACGAACGAACGAACGAACGAACGAACGAACGAACGCACGAAGAGCTCTCGTAGGGGTTCGCCCGGCTGAGGCCGGGCGAAAAAACCGGGTAAAACCGGGTAAGTACTTACCCGGTTTTCAAGTTGCCATCACTATTGCGTAGTCCATATCTCGAAGCAGCTGCTTGTTGCCAGCGGTGCGCAGTGTCTTGACAACGACAGAGGCTAGAGCTCAGTGACGCAATGTCAACGCGATATCGTCGGCCACAACAACTCGTGAAACCTCAACTCAACTCAACTCGTGCTCCTCAACGATCCGATCCTTGCGATCACGACTTCAATCGGTTGAGTGCATGAGGTACATAGCTCCCGAAATTATTGTGATTAGAATTACATCACATGGAAATTACATCACTAGATTATTGTGCAGAATCGCAAGCGAGCGAGCAACAAATACAACGTTCAAATGGTCGCGTTGCGGGCAGCCTTCACTTCACTCCTGGACGGGCGGGACGGCAGCTGGCAAGTTGTCAACGGCCAGTCGCTGGACCGGCTGCACGTGAAGGGGATTCGACTTGTTCGACTTCTTGTGAACCAGCGGAGTGATGGTCGACGTCTGCGGGCCGTCGGCGCAGGTCAGCGTCGCCCAGACGGCCCGCCGCAGATCCCGATTGAAGATCAGCAGGATGAAGCTGCGAATTTATAAAATAAGTATTGAGAAAATGTCCAACTGTGAAGCATGTAAAAGCAGGAGGGTAAAATTCCAATCAGCATTAGTGGTACCTACTGCACAATTTCTATGGGAGATTGGGCGGCCACATTTGCCATATTTGTGCCACATTTGTTACACTAGCCGCGTGTCGTTGTTGCTGCGTGCCACCACTATGTAACGCTGCTCTGCGTGACCGCGCATACAGTAATCGCGTGATCGCGTACTGCTCCGTTGCTCGACTACTCGTTGGATTTGCACGTCTGCTTGACTACTCGTTGGATTTGCCATCGTTTGCGCTACAGTATTCACCGGGCGTTACTACAGTATGGTATATTACAGTAGGACCCAGGAGAAGTGCGTAGTGTACCCGTTGGTCGCGTGGCACATCTGCCAGGGCAGCGTGGCGGTGATGAACCAGCCCCACTTCTCCGATGCGAATCTGGGGGCACTGAGAGGCGAATTCTTTGTAATTGCTATGAACAATTTGAATTATTTCTACGTTGTAACTGTAACTTTGTAACTAGTTTGTGTCCTGCACAAATCTTCCATGTTGGATAGTTGGTCTGTTACGGTTTACCTTACCCAACGCGCTAAAGCATTCATCGATGTGTGTGCATTAAAAGATGTTGCGCGCGCTTTTTTCGCCCGGCCTCAGCCGGGCGAACCCCTACGAGAGCTTTGCGTCCGTGCGTGCGTGCGTGCGTGCGTGCGTGCGTGCGTTCGTTACGCTCTCAGATCTCGGTGTTGGAAAGTCGTAGGAAGGCGATCTTGGGCTCTACGGAAAGCTCTCGACTCACTGGTAATGTCGCTAAGAGACTTCGAAATTCAAAAGTTTGAAATGCGCGCGCTACAGTAACCCGAAGGCCAAAACGGAAAACGGCTCTAACTTGCTAGTCTTACGTCGTAGAGCAGCGTGCGATAGGTCAACTAACAGGTCTCGACGTGCTCTTTCGTTTGGCATTACAAATTTTCTTAATTACGCAAACACGCAACACGAAAAGCGACATTCTCGCGTTTTTAACGCAGAAATCGCTCTAACTCGCTCAGCGTGCGTCGTACGGAGACGATCTTGGGTTGGTTGGATAGCTCTCGACTCACTGATCATTTGTTCTTCTATTGGTCGAAACTCAAAAGTTTGAATTTCGGGAGCTACAGTA
>JASAMZ010007003.1:0-30000 GCA_030248115.1 Linhomoeus sp. GSCO2_2 | reverse complement strand
AAATTGCCACGAACTGAATTCCGCAATATAGCTGTAGTTGGTACACCTACCTGCAAAGTTACGACTTCGCAGAGTCAGCGGAATTTGTGAAGGGTCGAAATTGGCCTACTTAGTGATCGTGAATTTTTACGATCCTGCATCAGCTTCAGCAACAATATACTTGCGCAATGTCACGCGGTCAGCCAATGCAATTATCTGGCAGAGCGAGCGACACATGTACAGGCCTACATATTTCTTTCAGAGCCAGCCAGCCGAGAAAGCCGCGAATTCCTTCCCAACAGGAAGCTTTTACCCTCTGAGTTATCCATAGCAATTCGCGCAAGCACATTCAGAAGATGAATAGCGCCTGGGAGCTGTTGTTTGTCATTCGTTTCTTGGTTGTGAATCTGTGTGCTGACTGTGACAAGTGACCTTCATCACTGAACATTGTAAGGCATCCGCACCTACCATCGTGATCCATTTGTCTGCGACTAGTAATTGCACAACGCAAGCTACAGTATGTGCTTCTTTTGCTCATTCGTTTCGTTCAAAACGCTCAGTTGTCATCTTCCATCTTGTCGTCGCCCTGTGCCAGTGGACGCTGATCGCGCTTACTTGCGCTTGTACGTACATGCGTACGTGTGTGGTAAGTAGAGTGCGTTCGGTGCGAAGACGGCACGAAACCGGAATAAATCGTTAGGATATTGGGACAGGGGGGCGCAGGTGTGTAACTGTTGGCGCAGTGAACCGCTCCACTCGGTTCGTAGTCGCACGCGAGGCGACTCTTGCTCTATTGCGACATATAGCACCTCCATAGTGTGTGTTTCACAGCCGATAATCCGGCAGCAGAAGAGCCTTGCGATGGCCTCCGGCACTGCCAACATTCGGTAGGTATCGGTGAGTGCCCCCTGAACGCACCTCAACAATACAATGCAAACCAATCACAAATCGCACAATGAGTTGCGGCATGCTTCTGTAATGGATGTGATTTTGGGTCTACAGTAAGGTCCCATGTGAGCGTTTCTCTCTCATGCTTACACATCGATTTCCGCCCTATCGCTAGCAAGCTAGCGCTCTCATACTTGTCATCTTGTGATCGGTCCCCTTTGTTTTAGTTCGCATATAGTATCACCCGCTTCTCCTGTGCTTAGACTGCTCTGTCCCCTTCTCACGCTTCTAGATTGTTTTGGTATCACACACCCGTACAGGTAATCTTGGGTATGTTTGGGTTGGTGGTTTGCTACTTAAAGTGATTGTTTCTCTATCGTAAGCAGTCGGCAATCTTCTGGTCTCTAGCTACTCAAGCTGTTCAGTTGAATAAAGTTGTAGTGGGCCAAGCCCCCATTACACTTCTCCATCAATTATTCCACCGCAGCGCAGGTCCACCTACTCCCACTTGCAGGTCGGAGATCGAACAGCTGAAGGAGCTGTTCAAGCTGCAGCCTCACGGGCCCGAGGAAGCCGGGTTCTACAGAGAGGTCTTCAGGTGGGTACGACACTTACCCATTATGAACGATTGGACACATGTGTCCAAAGCGGCCTGGGACACCTGTCGTAGGTTACCTGGAGTTACGTAACCTTTGGCAGAAGAACGCGCCCACAACATTCGCAAAACTGAACCGATTATGCCAAATTTAGAATTTAATTCGTGTTAGAACCCTTTGATGCCAAATCTCAACCAATTTCGTTCAGTAGACAAAGAGAGATACTACCGTGACGAACCGTCCTTGCCTTCGCTGATCTTCTTTAGAGGTTACGTAACTCCCGGCAACCTCGAACATCTGCAATCTGGAGTTATTGTACGTAATATTTCGTTCATAAAAGGGAATGACGGAAGACTCATTAGTAGTGGTGGCAGCTTGAAACTAAGTAAGTACTTACTTAGTTTTACTTGGTTATTTTGGAACTGAGTACTTAGTTTCTTACTTACTTAGTTTTATTTTTGGAAAACTAAGTATACTTACTCGTACTCGTACTTAGTTTTTCAGGTCCGTACTTACTTAGTTTTGCAAAATTTACTAAGTACTTGTTCATACTTACTTAGTTTTACTTAGTTTTAAATAACTAAGTAAGAAACTAAGTAAACCAAATTGTTGACATGTTGGCCTATTTTGGCGCTGTATACTTGCGCATTGCCTGGTTTGAATGGGCTTTTCTGCGATGAGTTACTCAAAGAATGTCAAATTTGCTAAACAACTTTTTCTTGGAGACCATTTATGGCCCTACTAACCTCGAATTAACAACATACCAGCATTTCCGAGACCAGATTAACTTTTATTTTCTTGTGTTTGCTTACTCAGTTTACTTACTTAGTTTACCCAGATTTTTTGAGTACTTACTTAGTTTTGATAGAAACTAAGTAAGTACGCTTTACTTACTTAGTTTTACTTAGTTTTCTGAAAAACTAAGTACTTACTTAGTTACTTACTTAGTTTTATTTTTGGGAAATTGCCACCACTACTCATTAGGATTGGAGTTTTGTCGGTTCGCTAGTTCGCGCACTCGCCAGCGCGCTGAGGACACATTTTGAATGTTGGTGGAAATCCGATTTGCAGTTCCCGAAATGCTGCAGGTCGAATGACAAGGTGCGTAAGGTGGATCTGGACGGAGTCAAAGACGCCTCCACCTCCATCTACTTCCTACTGGAAGGAGGGCCCAAGAGGGGCCGCTGGCGACACTTCCCCTTCGACGAGACTTGGGTCTGGATCAAGGGACACGTTCTCAAGGTGCGTCACACATGGCAGTGAAGGGGGGTTGACAGGGTGGGGTGGGGGGGGGGGGGGGGGGGTGAGCTCAGCTTCGGCGTAGCAGTGGGGGGGGGGGGGGGGGGCTCCGCCCCCCCCCCCCCCCTCATCAAAAGGTTCATACACGCGTACTTATCTATGGCTTGACACTCTCTTCGATTCAGCTTCACATGATCGACCCAAAAGACGGCACGTATTCGTCGGTGAAGATAGGCGACGTCTTACAGGTGGGGGAGAGGAAGAACGAGCTCGTCGGCTTCCAGGGACGCGTTGTGGAAACGAATGCAGTACCGTACGCACGCCGAGTGCGTTGAGGTGCCAAAATGGCAAATGCATACGCGTCGCGACAAACCATACACTGTAGGTACTCTCTGTCCGAGCTTTGTAAACACTTTGGCTGAGTTAATAAGAAGCTAGCTTTGTCGTTTGTGCAACGCGTCTCGTAGTACACCGTTCCCGCCAACACAGTGTTCACAGCCGAAGTGGAGCGGGAGGGAGAGTTCGTTTTGGCGGCATGCGTCGTGGCCCCTGGTTAGTTGGTTTTCCACAGTTTTGTGGCATCGAAAAGCTCCTCTCACGCATGAAGCGGTCTTGTATTCTGGAAGGAACCCTGGCATACATACGTTTCAGGGTGGACCTTTGAGGACTTCCGGACGCCTTCACAAGACGAGCTGCTGGAAAGATTTCCCCACCACGCCGCCACAATCAGGAAGTTTTTCGGTAGGCAGTGTTGATTGGATTGGAATCGCACCCCATATAAGAGGTCGTTGCGACTCTACACTTCCAGTTTTTGGATCACACAAAAGTATTTTAGAAAGTTACTGGATCCTTCGTTTGCTATGCACCCATGTAACCGCTGAATAGACGAAAGCGCTTTAGGCCCTTGCAAAGATATTGCGGCAACGATGATGTATTAGATGTTGCGATCGGTGATTACAGTGCGCTTGCTGTTCGCTGCGTTACTGTATTTCGGTATTCGGTTCGTAGCCGATTTTCTTGTCTGCACGTCTTGTGCGTCAATAGCGTCGTGCACAACACGTATGCAACGTGTCCAGACCAACACAGCACCACAGCAGTGCCAACCTGTGTGGACTGATGTTTCTGAAAGACATCGGTGAACTCCGTTGTCTCTCTCGAAGCACGCGACGGCGGCGGCCGACCACCTCAGGTGAAGAATGTGATACTGTGCAATCAAACGCTGGTTCCACTAACGAGATGTACACTATGTATCTGAGCATTAAACAGACAACGATGTGAGTGTTCTCTCAGTTTGTGCCATTTGGTATTTGCCCAAGTTATGCGCGTGGCTCACTAACAACCCCAGAAATGAACGTTAGCACGTTAGTTCTTCAGAATATTCGGCTGTCCGCAGCTGCCTTCAACCTGGTCCTGCAGCCGACCGCAATCGCGGCGAATTCGGTAGTGCTTTGTCTGACTTACCGCAATTTCCACTCATTGGGGGATTTCAAGTGGTTCGTCGCCAATCAGGTACCGGAAAGCCAATTGACATTCAAAATAGGTTCAGTTTCAGTTTCAGTTACAATCAGTTAACTGAAACAAAAACTGAAACTCACAGTGAAGTTTCGATTATTTGAAGCAGAAATTTTGCAAAAGTTTAGCACATCTTATACTGCGCGAACTTCTCTGTGCGTACGACACATCTTTGTCACATAGGCCGCTGTGGACGTCTTCCTGTCCCTAACGTTTGCAATGGGAGAAGTAGCGCTAAACGTGGACGCGCCTTGGATGAGTCAGGCGGCCGGATTCTGCTCGTCTTCAATTCTGTTGTTTCTGGCACTGCCGCTGCTTCCGACGGCTTGCAGTCGAATGACGGCCGTCTCATACCCAAATCAATACAAGCGATATTTCTCCGGCAAGAGAGTAGCGGCGTACATCCTACTAGTCGACCTACTTCCGCTCGCTGTTGCGTCGTCTTATGGGACGGTCTTCGGCCGATATCAGTTTCAGCTTCTGGATAATGGCTTTGCGAGAGTGATCGTTGTGAAGAAAGGTTTTGAGTCATCCGTTAGAACGGTCAATACCGTAATGACGGCCGTTATCGCGACCGTCTTAGCGCTAGTGGTTGGAATGGCCACGCGAGTCCTGTGGACGCTACGGCGAGATGTCGACGACGACGACGACGACACGACAACAACAACAACAACAACAACAACAACAACAACAACGACGACGACAACAACAACAACAACAACAACAACAACAACAACAACAACAACAACAACAACAACAACAACAACAACAACAACAACAACAACAACAACAACAACAACAACAACAACAACAACAACAACAACAACAACAACAACAACAACAACAACAACAACAACAACAACAACAACAACAACAACAACAACAACAACAACAACAACAACAACAACAACAACAACAACAACAACAACAACAACAACAACAACAACAACAACAACAACAACAACAACAACAACAACAACAACAACAACAACAACAACAACAACAACAACAACAACAACAACAACAACAACAACAACAACAACAACAACAACAACAACAACAACAACAACAACAACAACAACAACAACAACAACAACAACAACAACAACAACAACAACAACAACAACAACAACAACAACAACAACAACAACAACAACAACAACAACAACAACAACAACAACAACAACAACAACAACAACAACAACAACAACAACAACAACAACAACAACAACAACAACAACAACAACAACAACAACAACAACAACAACAACAACAACAACAACAACAACAACAACAACAACAACAACAACAACAACAACAACGACGGCGTTGGACCCGTAAATCTTCAGAGCCCACGCACGCCGGATATCAGCGATATCAGGACTGGGCAGGAGAGAGAGGGAGACCCGCTCTGTAATAAAGGCGGTTTTACTCCAGGCAGCTGGACCAATTCTCTTTCAGTTGCCCACCATTCTTATAATGATGCTCCGCAATACGATGCAAGAACTATCCATGAATCCATGGTACCTCTTCGCTTCGAGATGCTCGATGGAGTCAAATGCTCTGTGGGACGGGTTCTGCACACTCGTCGTCATTAAACCCTATAGAAACGCACTTGCAGAGATATTCAGGAAAAGAGAGGCGATCAGTGAAGAACATCAGTTGAGGCAGAGGCCTACTCCACGATACTAGACAATGCGATCTCATCGATTCGTAATGCCAGTTGCTTATAGAAGTGAAGGCTCGATTTCCATGTCGAGTGAAAGGTGAAAGCAACTGCTCGGGCGGTCCTGCAGCGATCAATTGCTACCGAACTCGCGACTAGTAACGCCTGTGTGTATAGGCCGCAGACTGGCAGCGAATTGCCAACAATGAGGGTCCTTGCTGTTTGCCTGTTTGTCGCTGAACGCGCGTCTTTGCATTCGTTGATCGTGACGCCAAGTAGATGTACTTTATGAGGTCTGTCAGGCGCCTGCAGTAATTGCCAGTCTGAACAAGTGTTAGTAAGCCGGCTTCCACTTCAGGACCTCCAAAGGGGCCGTCTACTTTGCCTCTCGTTGCGCGCAGTGGAAAGGACGACTAGTCTCAGTCGTAGGAGCATTTAGACAGCAGTCCCGTCTGGACCACTGACTGAAACGCCGAAAGACCATGGAAGTACATTTCCATTTGTGGCTTCAGATGTTCAGGTGTCCAGATACTGTTCAGATGTTCAAATGTTCAGATGTTCAGATGTTCAGATACTCGGATGATTAGATGTTCAGACGTTCATACATGTATGTTTAGTTTCAAACGTTCAGACGTTCTGATGTTTTGATATTCACACGTTCAAATGTGCATCCACCTAATAGTCATGGATGCCACTCAGAAGGCGAAGACTGCCAAGGCTGTGCAGTCGGCCACGGCCAGCGATGCGGACAGAGTGGCGAACGACGACTCTCTCATGGAGTGCAGCCTGAGAACGTGACTACCCGCCAGCGCGTTGACGGCGAAGCCGAAATCGCTGAGACAGAAGATGAACAGGCCGGCTAAGATGTCGCTTCTGGCTTTGTCTGACGTGAAGCCGCCATCTGGAAAGCTTTCGTTGTTCGCCATTTCTCACATGGAAGAAACGATTGGAAACGGGGAACTGAGCGAAAGAGTTCCTCTAAGCTTGGGTGGTCCGACTGAGCCGGCATTATATCTTCGTCACGAGATTGCAGTCCTCAGAATGAAGTGAGTTTAACGCAGCTGTTATTGCCCCCATGGACAGCGCGTGGACTTCGCTTCAATCTTCGAGTGCGCGTCGGAGGAACACCAAGAATTGGGGGCGAATTGCTCTGATCATCCGCAGCTGTTGGTATTTCCGGTCCGTTGTCAAAAGCAGCCCAATATCGCACGTTCGTGTAGGGTGGCGGGATGGATCACATTTAAAACGGCACTCATCACATATAATTCGGGAGTTGGCACATATAAAACGGGACTGTCACATACTTATAAATCGGCACAATCACATATAAATCGGCACAATCGCATATAAATCGGTACTATCGCATATAAATCGTGACTTTCACATATAATCGGCCGCTCGGCGTGTCTGCTCCCCTGCTTACAGAGAATCGACTGGCACACGAACTAGAGTGCTTGTGTCAGCAAGCGAGCGCTTGGGTGTGTCTGGTGACCAGGCACCGTCTTCAAAGTGAAGGTTGTCGCAAGCGCTAGCTGGGAAGGGGCACAGCCGGCCTAAGCAGGAGGCAAAGCATATGGGGGAGTGTGCATCCCACTAAAAGATTGCACTAAAACTCGGTCGACGTCGCGCCTGGCGGGTCTCAGCTGAGGCATAGCGCGACCACCAACTTCAGGGCGCGCTCCGCGCGCCCTGAAGTCGGTCACCGGTCGCGTTAAGCCTAAGCTTCGACCCGCAAGACTGCGACGTCGACTGACTCTTGTGCATGGTGGGCGCAGGGCGAGCCTAAGCATAGCCTGATTTGGAAGGAATATTCTGTGTCCGAAAGAAATGTAACGAAACGCGAGACGGCCATTGCTTCACACATGTAATCTAATGCAATTTACAGTTTGACAATACCCAATAGAAGTGCAATCGGTTCATTTTAACGGCCGCTGCCCAACATGAACGCGTTTACGCCTACAAAAGCATTAATATGCGCTAGTACCCAAATATATGTGCAAGTACCAAATTATATGTGCAAGCACCGATTTATATGTGGAAGTGCCGCTTATATGCGCAAGTTCCAGAATATATGTGGAAGTACCGAGGGACGTGTCCCGTTTTATATGTGACCCGTCATTTTCCCCGTTCGTGTACAATGTCCCACCGAACAGGAAGCAATTGACGTCATTCCGTCATGCTTAATCGTGTGAAAGGTATGCGGATTAGCCTCTTAGCAGGTTTTCGCAAGCTTGCACCGTTTATCATCTATTTGGCTATTCCGTTGAACTGAAATTCCGTCAACCTTCCAGGGGTTGCTTCGACCAAACACGCGCGTCTGTCTCTGTCTGCGTTACGCAGTGAGCCCCTCTTCATTAGCGCCAGAAGAGGTGGCACGCAACCCAACACGGCATTCAAAGGCGCAAGTAATTCAATGCTTGACACTTCGATGATCGTTTCTGCGCGCTGCTGCGTTGCGCTTCTTGGCTGTTATCTTACGCAGCATGCTCTAATCTTGCAAGGGTCACGTTGCATCAGAGCTAGGTTAAGCTCTTCACATTTGGTTCGTCGGCACAATGCACACATTCGCGGGCACACATCATTAACAAGATCCCCGCTCTTCTGCATCTTGTGATGGAGCCGCCATTGTTGAGCGCACCGCGCGTTGCTGCAAAACGCCGATTTCCTAGCCTTATAACGCAACAGAGATCTTCACATGTAAGACAGGATTTTACCACGGAAAGTGAGAATTCCACGGCTTCAGAGGCGCTGTTTATTCGTGGTGTTTGCGACACTGGTGCCTTGGTTCCAGGAGGGTAGCCTGCGGCATGCTTATCCGTGAAGTATCGTCGACAGGCGCGCACCACCAGAATGGACCAGACCGGCAGGCCGACGTCGACGACCGTCAAGGCGACTGAGCCGACCACTGAAGCGATGGATGACGTCACTGCTATGGTAGACGGTGCAGCTACATCCGAATGGGCAACGGTAGACGCAGGCCTAGGTAGTAACAATACCGTACATGCCCAGTCCAGTAGTCAGTTGGTAACATATCCTTTGTCCAATTTCTAAATTCCACAAAAATCATGAAAGTATCGACTGCACATTCATTCTGAGCACTACGGAGTGACTGCATGCTACTTTAGTGGAAATTTCGCGCTATTGTGTCACCATTCACTGCAGAGTTGACGATGTGACATTCAGAGGTGTATTCTGAGGCACGGGACGCAGGCACTGGCAGGGGCACGTTGTCAAACGACTTTAGAACAATCTGAAAACACCTATGGGCTGAGCACAAACATCTGGGGTTGAACGCAGTGTGTTCGGACTCTGAGGCATTGGAGCTGGTGCTACCATAAATAGAGGCACTGGTAGGGGCACAGTGTCAAACAACTTTGGATTTATCTGATTCTCCTATGGGCTGTTGTGGGCAGTGGCTGGGCACCATGAGTCAATACATGGATTCCCAAAGTTTGCGCAACTTCAATAGGCTATAGTAAAGAGTATCGCCTACGGGCTAAACACTCTAGTCTCTCACTGTTCGGTACAGTGTTCATCTAACCCTGCGCCCATTTGCTTTCCAGTTTGAATCCTCGCGGCCGCACATATTCCTCCAGCGTCGACAGTGACACGTTCTTCCAGAACGCACTGGAGTAGACCGCCAGGTAACCGAATGCCGCCAGTAGCACAAAGCACTGCAACGAGACACATTGCGAGCACAAACAATGGATTTACGGACAGAGAAAATATGTTCGACTTTGGAAATCTCTAAGCTGAGCTCACAAATCAACGCATTGGGGAGTGTAGTGCTAGGACATGAAAATGTCCTGACGTGGAGGGTGCTGCACGTATTGTCCGAACTTTTGTTGCCGATTTTACGGCGCCGACTGCACAACTCGGTAGGAAACATCACGTGACTGTTTAAAACAACAAAGAACGAACCTCGGCCACTAAATAAGGCAGCAATAAGGCCGGACCCTCCTTCCACACTCCCCACCAGCAGAAGACTGCACCTAGCATTGCGGCCGCTTGAGACAGCATCACTATCAGGCTGTAAGCGTACCAGAAATGATCTGGAAAATCGAGCGGTTCCTGCGCCTGCAACTGCCTGCAACAAGACATGAAGGGATAAAGCACGTGTAAGTTATTGCCAGAGACAAACCAGACGTAGTAGAGAGAATCGGAGACGCCGATAATCAAAAGAATCCCCGAGTAGAGAGAAGACGCGACGCTTAGCGCCACGGCGCCCCACTAGAAGTACAAATAAGTTTGTACAATGTGCCAATCGTCACAAATCATCACGTCTCACCTCACCCTGACGTGACAGCAACCGCAGAGACATCTGTAGCGCCTGTCGGAGTCACTGAAGGGCGTTGGCAATTCCACTGGTGGGGCGGACGGGGCGATTGCAACCATTGTTGGAGTAAAAGGCGAGTTAACGTTGGGAAGGACTGCTCTGTTACCCTGTGAATGTGTCGAACAAACACCGTCAGGTGATGAAGAGACGCACAGAAGGAGGGCTCTGTCATTCTCTCCGCTGTCTCAGTCAATCTGGCAAAGTTGGCGCTCCGCGCACTCTACGAAATGTAGTGATGCACCCATTGTAAGTGGCGTATTTACCCGTACACATGTCACTGTAATGCATGCGCAGATGTTCATGAGTGGTGGTGGGATAGTTACTGTGTGACGCCTGTCGGTGTGTAAAGTGGCATGTCTGCACCAGGGAATTTCTCGCAAGCTTTCGGCCCACTTTCTTTACCCAAGTTAAACAAGTGCCTGACGACGGCTCCGATAGTGGGCCGAAAGCTTGCGAGAAATTCCCTGGTGCAGACATGCCACTTACACACCGACAGGGATTCAATGGACTATTAAGTCGACTTCGCTTTTGGTTCAGAACATTACAGTGTACTCCATCAAACCACAGCTTTGCCAACCACGATTCAATCGAATAATGCAGTAATTTAAAGGCGATCAGGAAGGTTTTCTGACGCATCCTATAGCCGAACATGAACGAATTGCTCTTTCTCGAGTTTAGTGGAAATGGGCGTAAGTGCCACTGTCTTTGGCACTTTGCCCCATTGTCTTGCGGATGTACAAAGGCTTCTCTCCTTTGAAATACGCATCGCCGGCTCCATTGTGAGACACTATCGGAGGGTGGTTGAAGTTGATCTAAAGTTGCCAAATGAGTGCAACTTGCCAGAGGACAAAGACAAAGCAAGTTCTTACCCCCAAGAGTTCGCATTTCCCACTGGAAGTGTCCAAATTGTAGCCGGTGCACCCTCGCTCCTTGAGGCACTCGAATGAACATATCCTGGGATCGAATACCTCTTCAGGGACAGTCTTTTGCAGGATCCCCTTCTCGGCGGCGTGCTCAATCACCAGCTCAACGTCGGGCAACGGTACGTGGGCCGCGCGAGAGAATTCTGATGATTCAAAACGAGAAATGTGCACGAATTTCAACGTGTAGGTTACAGGGTGTTTTTTCAATCTATCAAATCGGAAATCTTAATAACTTTTGCGTGAGTTAACCTAGACGAACGCAACTTGCACACGATAGACACAACACTATACCATTACATGTGTTACAAAATGGTTTGATTTCACTGCAAACTCCACGAGTTACAGGGTGTCAAATTTGGAGTCCCAAATTTCCTGATAGTGCCCCACTGGAAAGTCTATAACTCTTGCAACAGGAGGGACATTTTTAGGCGACTTACACCGTTAAATGCAAAAGAAAATGAGCTTCCATATGCTGCAAAGACCGACACTGTAGCTTAAACGACGTGAAAGTTACAGTTCGCCAAAGTTGGTCACTAAGTGCCGTCGCGGGAGCTGTCCAGCACTTGCACCACTTCTAGACGAGGAGAGCTCCCGCGACGGCACTTAGTGACCAACTTTGGCCAACTGTAACTTTCGCGTCGTTTAAGCTACAGTGTCGGTCTTTGCAGCATATGGAAGCTCATTTTCTTTTGCATTTAACGGTGTAAGTCGCCTAAAAATGTCCCGCCTGTTGCAAGAGTTATAGACTTTCCAGTGGGGCACTATCAGGAAATTTGGGACTCCAACTTTGACACCCTGTAACTCGTGGAGTTTGCAGTGAAATCAAACCATTTTGTGACACATGTAATGGTATAGTGTTGTGTCTATCGTGTGCAAGTTGCGTTCGTCTAGGTTAACTCACGCAAAAGTTATCCCCCCCACAGGCGTTCATGCATGGTCCCGCTCCCTCCGTGTCAGAGGGAGCGGTGCTCCCGTTAACGACAAAGAGAGCGGTCACCGCTCCCGTTAAATGTAAACGGGAACGGTAGACGCTCCCGTTGTCACTTTTTTTTTTAACGGGAGCGGTCACCGCTCCCTTCGGTACAAAGTGACCGGACTTTCAGCGGGAGCGGTGGGCCGTCCGCGCCGCCAGCGGGAGCGGATCCGCTCCCGTTTAAAAATTGTTAAAGGGAGCGTCGCTTGCCTATCTCTGGCCATGCTACCGCCATAAAAGGGATCGGTGACAGCCGCTCCCTTTAATAGACTGGAACAAAGGGAGCGGAGCCACCGCTCCCTCTGTCCAGGGCCCAAACGCCGCTCCCGTTAACGCCAGTCAGCGATAGCGGCCACCCTATTACTCCCTTTTACAACAAAGGGAGCGGATCCCTTGGAACGGCGATCTGGGGGTTATTAAGATTCCCGATCTGATAGATGTAAAAAAACACCCTGTATAATATGGTTCACAAAAGACCGACGAATCATGCAGAGGGCCTTCGAAGCGCCGTCACAGTCACCAGACGACATAGAGAAGGAGTCGTTGCTCCCAGAGACGCTCTCAGTTGTCAAAAACACACACTCCTTGCTCTGGTCAACGCTCGACATTTGAAGAAAGACAGGGTACTCATCGGTAGTGAAATCAGCAGTCCACACGTGGCGCCCAGTGGCTGGGTTTCTTCTAATGGCCATCAAGATGTCGATGCCCTTGTACTGAACAAAGAGAGGGTTTAGGACAAGCGCGATCACTGAGACAGAGTCACCTTGTCCAGAAGGTATGAAGCGACCGTCCCCATTGATCCGCCAGTGTTGTAGATCCTGGAGGGCGGTAGCAGAAACGCTTGTCGTACTTTGCTAACGTTTGTTGTTTCGCTCTCTGGTGACAACAGAGCAGTCCACTCCTCTGCTTAAGATTTCTTTCATTTAACTGTAAGTGTTGTGTATTACAAAGCCGCAGTTGACTAGTTTTGTTGACATAGGTACATTGATCAGATTCTGATTTTGAAAGTAGCTTACTAGAGACTTACTGTAGACCTGAAACGACCAACCTACATATGTTGCCATGCGACGCAACTGAGGCAATTACAGTAGGTTATTGGAACACCATAGAAATTGTTAGTTTGCAGGGTTCTGTTCCGACAAGCGCCGTCTACCGCCCTGGCCGGCTCTCCCTTGTACGTCCATGGTATTCCCTGTCGATCTGCGCAACTGCTAGCCACCGCCTCCTTCGATGTGGTCGCAACCACGTAGTAGCAGTGGGAGAAGGTGTACACTCCTTCGACGGCTGTGCAAATGCCCTCTTCTTGCTCGTCGTTGACTGCAAAGGTAACGTTCAGTGTGTCGGAGGTTCCACAAAAGCTGCAATGGGTGTTCACAGTTGAAGGCGGCACTGCATGGCTCCCTCTGGCAGGCTTGGTGCTCGAAGTGCATTTGGCAGCCGCCCTCGGCGGAATAGGAGCCGAGCACGCGCCGACTGAAGCCCCCGCTGCAACTGACGCTGCACTCGCTCCAGCCGCTGACGACGGACGGGCAGTCTGACGTTTCGAATATTCGTTTCGTGATAGGAGGAATGAATAAGCTGTTTTAAGCGAGCTACGGTATTACAACGTTGAGTTTGTAGAGAGTGCGACAACTCGTCGCTCGCACAGCTTCGCTTCACGGGCTCGCAAGTGGTATTGCATAGTAGTAGTGATTTCGCCCGCGATTTGGCAATATTGGTTTCGTCCGAGAATACAGGTGAAAGCCGAGTCGATCGGGACCTATCCAATGAGTTCAAGATCGTCTCTAAACTCGCGAAACTGAAGCTACACATTGAACCTCAACACCGTTTATGACTAACGATCAGTGAGTCGAGACCTATGCAATGAGTTTAAGATCGTCCTTTTAGGACTTTCCAACACCGAGATCCGAGAGCGTGACGGTCACACGCACGCACGCACGCCGATCTCCCGAAGGGTGTCGCCCGGCTGAGGCCGTGCGAGAAAAGCGTGCGCAACACACATGCCACAGTGTAAGTACACACAGGCCAAAGTGCAGTGGTCAAAGTCACTCACGAACGGAGCAGTCCACTCCGAAGAAACCGGCCGGACAGGCACACGTGCGGTTCTCGCAGACCCCTCCATTCTGACATCGGTCATTGCAGTTGTCGCCTGAGTGGAAGCGTTTTGGACTCCAGAAACCAGACGAAGCATGGCACCTAATGTTGAAATTGAGACTCACTGAGAATCAGCTCGCAAACGGCTCCGGCAAGGGCGCCCGGCGCCGGCTGGCAAGTCAAGTCCAGCCAATACATTATGTTGTTTAGGTTGAGCCAATTTCTGACGCACTTCTCTGCAGGACTGGTGTAGTGTTCAATGACTCCACTTGGACGCGCGGCCACCGACTCGTAGAAGCTGTTGTTCCAGGCGAAATGCGCCACGTCGTTGAACTTCACGACGCCAATCAGCGCGTTGGAGAGGCCGGCGGCTGTCTGAACACGTCGGGCAAAACTCGGACACCGTAAACACTCTAGCAAGCCCTCGCCCTCGAATGTGCTTCCCCAACTTCATTAGTTCATTCCCCCCCCCCCCCCCCCCAGAGGGAGGTGGAATCAAGGTTCGACAGTAACAAGCTTTGTGTAACAAGCTGAACTCTTTAAAATGTAAGTCAGAATACAAACTCAGTGATTATAATGATTTTACGATTAGTATAACAAGCTTTGTGTATCAAGCTGCAGGGTGACCAATAGAAACTCATTTTAGTTTCAGTTTCAGTTTCAGTTAAAATTTTGGTGCTGGCTGAGTTTCAGTTTCAGTTACAGTTTCAGTTATGGAATCCGCGCGAGTTTCGATTCAGTAACTGATACTGAGTTTCAGTTATTGAAAGTCAGAAAGTCACAACTAATTGCTCAAAATCATCCTTGTGAGATGATATTTAGAGGATAAAGAAGCGATTTCTAAACATCCTTGCATATTTTGACTTAAATAATGAACATAACTTCTGCGTATGTTGAAAGTTCGGCTAGAATTGTATGAAAATCGGCTGGAATTCGGCAAAATTTGACTTTCAAATAACGGAAACTAAACTGTGAGCTTCAATTTCAGTTTCAGTTTTAGTAATGGAATCCGCGCGAGTTTCGATTCAGTTTCAGTTAACTGATTGTAACTGAAACTGAAACTAGTTTTTAAGTTTCTATTGGCCACCCTGTCAAGCTGATTGTAAACTCTATAAAATGTTAGTAAGAATACAAACTCAATTGTACTGGACCTTGTTGGACCTTTTGGATTACTGTAAGTCACGAAATTCAACTGTTTGAGTCTCGACTCCCCCCCCCCCCCCTCTCCAGGGCCGGGCTTAATAGATAATCAGTCTACGGTATAGTCCAGTACTTCACGAACAGGAAGACGTATTAGAAAGCCAGCGTACCATTAGATCAGTGGTGCCGTTTTGAATAGAGGAATTGGTGGGCCACGCTAGTCGCGCCTTGGCCAGAGGAGTGAATACTTCTGCGGCCTTCGTACAGTGGCCAAGTGCGTCGTCGAATGAGATGTCCTGCGACACAAGAATGGCAAATCGGTGTGAGTCGTCGACGTTGGCCAGTGTTACAAACCCCGGCGGCCAACGACTGTCGTCTAAAATTGAGAGCAAAACGTGTCATACCTACTTTGGAAAAGCGCTAGAGGACCGACGAAACCACCTGTGGTTCCGCTAACAGCATCCACGTTGGTGTCGATACTTTTCACGGCTCCGAAAAGAGAGCACTGGTCGTTCTCCATAGACCATCCAATGCACAATGGCTCAGAGCTGCATTGAGAACAACAGTCGTCATACGTGGTTGTAAAGATATATTTCGGATCGCCAGCCAGTTTCACTCCAGGCCACGATCGGGTGCAGTTTCCGCTCGCTGGAAAGTCAAAATTTGCCGCTCTGTTATGCTTATGAGTCGCTGTTCTATAGCTGTGCATACACTGTACGTACATTGTGCCTACCTACATATGTACAAACGAACGGAAGTGCATACATACCTGCTGCAGTAGTAAAGTGCAGCGCAATGACAAGAATGGCCGCTGTTGCCATCAAGACCATTCTGTAGTAGGCGACGTTCGATGGACAAAACGAGAAGCCCATATCCTTTCCAAAGACAAAAGGAACTTCCAAATAAATCGTCGCGGCTAACGCAGTATAGTGTTGTGGCACGGCTCTATGCTTGCGTTGCGATAGAAACTCACGCGACAGTTTTATACCGATTCCAAATTCAACCAAAAGGGCAGAAAGCGTCGGTTTTGACTGACATTGTAGAGTTGGATCGTATCCCTTTGGCCATGAGCGACTAGATCTAGTCTATTGAAATTTTCCGGGGAGCAGTTTTCCGGGATCCGACGCGCCCGGAAAATAAATTTTTCGGTACCGGAAAAGTTGGCTGCATGAGCGGAAAATTTGAGTCGCCGGAGAATCTGAGAGCGGGAAGTTGGATGCGGAAAGTTCAAAATTTTGAATTGCGAGCGCTGCAGTAACCCGAAGGTCAAAACGTTCTAACTCGCTCATCTTGCGTCGTAGAGAGACGACCTCGAGCTTACTGGATAGCTATCGACTCACTTAAATTTGTTCTCCCATCGGTCGAAGCTTAAAACTTGAATGTTGCTATTCACAGTCACCAGAACGTGCAAAAGCACAACACGGCTCAATCTCGCTCGTCGTACGTCGTAGAGCGGCAATCGACACGTCACGTGAAAGCTTTCACGCGGCTGCAAAAGTTTTTTCAATTACGCAAACACGCACCATGGAAACCATCGTTTTAAGTTTTGCGCTGGAGTCTTTCTGAATCGCTCGTGTTGCTATTACAGCGACACTCGGCACGTCATTCGAAGGCTCCTCGACGTACTCTTTCGTAGTCTGACATAAATTTTCTAATTACAAAAACACGCACCAAGAAAAACAAACTTCGTTTTGCTACATGGACAGAAGTGCGTGCGACACGGCTTGATTGCTCGTAGTGCGCTCTCTTGTGCTCTGTCAAATGTTCGTCAAAACTCTGACAAGTTTGTGTCACTTTTTTAAAAGCGTTGCTTGAAAGAGGGATGTTCTTGCTCTCAAAGCCAAATTGCGGGCGAATTCAATATTGCTATACAATGCCCTCTTGCGAAGGGGGGAGCTCGTGAAGCGGAGCAATACGGGCGATGAACTCTCGCACTTTCTGCAGAAAGAACGCAACTGTTTGCACTGTCAGTCAGAATACAAACTCAACTTTTTAATACCGGAGCTTGTTAATCAACGTGTCTGCATCGGTTGAATTGTGCGATACCCAACGACCAACGTCATTCCGATGCGAACTGCCCAACACATCTCGTGGGAGTGCTTCATTCAACTCAATCACACCAATGATCGATCGTCGGCGGTTTTGGAAAACAGGTCAGTCAAGAAGAGGTGCTGAAGTAGGCGTACTTGCTCAATTCTTTGATTGATTGTTTCTGCGAATGGCGTCTGCGTCATGGAATTTTGATAGATTGGAGGCAGGAGGCAGTACGCCGACCTTTCGATGCGGGCTCAGAAGATCTATGTAGCCCTTCAATTTGATATGCGATTTGACTACGTTTGACCGAGTTTTCGTTTTATGCGGACACCAGTTTAGAATACTGTAGGTCGCCAGTTTGAAAACTTTTTTGTTTACGACCACCACCAAAATAGTCGGCTATCAGAGTCGTCGGCTACCCGAAGATGTCTCGAACTCCTCCATAAGACGCGCATAAAACAAGCGAGTTATTAATCAAGCATGACCTGCGCACGGACGCACGCACGCGAACCCTCGTAGTGTGTCGCCCGGCTTGGACAGGCTCGGCTCTACTGCAAGCACGGAGATGTGAGTACCTTGCTACGGTACCTACTAACGCGTGGTAATGCTTGTTTGCGTCGCGCGAGGCGGTGGTAAGGGACCGGTCTCCGTCTCCAGGTCTCCTAGCGCCCACAAGCGATCCGAGCTCCCTGCGGTACTGCATTGCCTTCTCTGACGCAACGATCGCTTGTTTGAGTTCAGGAGAGGATGGCCGCGGTAGAACCACCAAGCGCTAATTGCGTCTGGCATTAATAATAGATCATCTAGGGAGATAGTCTGATGAGTAGCTCTACCTACTCATGCCGCCGATCCGAGCTGAGTTTGACATGCACTGTACTTCACTTGTCGCATTGCAACCATGTGTTTTCACCGTTTTAACAAAGCCGACGGCGAAAGCTGGCCCTCGAGTTCGACATACATCATGGTTGGCGCGGCAGCGCCAAACCATAATATGTTCCATCTTGGCCGCGCGCACCTTTTCCCATCATCACGATATCTATTTCTCGGGCTGTACAAAACGAAATTGGTTCAAATTTGGTACACTAAAGGACTTTAACATAAATAGATTAAATTCCAAATTTGGTGAAAATCGGCTCAGTGTAGCGAAAGTTACAGCCGCGAAAAGGATCGCGGCGCGTTTCTTGTCCCACGGGCGGGGGGTGAATTCTTCTCCGTCTCCTTCTTCTTCTTCTTCTTCTTCTTCGCCAGATCACGCTTTAACGTCCATCGACAGGATCTCGTCGAGTCGCCTCCTACTCCTCGCTCCCATGGTTGCGCGCATGCAGTAAACCCCCCCCCCCCCCCCCCCCCCAGAGTGCCCCACGCTCGTTCAGGAGCCCCTGCAAACGTGTCCCAAAATAGTCCTACCCTCATTCTGTGTGTGCTTCAGAGTGCCCCCGCTCGTTCAGGAGGCCCTGCATGCGTGTCCCAAAATTGTCCTGCTCATTCTGTGCGTGCCTCAAAGTGCATCCGCTCGTTCAGGAGGCCCTGCATGCGTGTTTTACAATTGGCCTACTCATTCCGTGTGTGCCTCAGAGTGCCCCCGCTCGTTCAGGAGGCCCTGCATGCGTGTCCCAAAATTGGCCTACTCATTCTGTGCGTGCCTCAAAGTGCCCCCGCTCGTTCAGGAGGCCCTGCATGCGTGTTCCAAAATTGTCCTACGCATTCTGTGCGCGCCTCAAAGTGCCCCCGCTTGTTCAGGAGGCCCTGCATGCGTGTCCCAAAATTGTCCTGCTCATTCTGTGCGTGCCTCAAAGTGCACCCGCTCGTTCAGGAGGCCCTGCATGCGTGTCCCAAAATTGTCCTACTCATTCTATGTGTGCCTCAGAGTGCCCCCGCTCGTTCAGGAGGCCCTGCATGCGTGTCCCAAAATTGGCCTACTCATTCTGTGCGTGCCTCAAAGTGCCCCCGCTTGTTTAGGAGGCCCTGCATGCGTGTCCCAAAATTGTCCTACGCATTCTGTGCGTGCCTCAAAGTGCCCCCGCTTGTTCAGGAGGCCCTGCATGCGTGTCCCAAAAATTGTCCTGCTCATTCTGTGCGTGCCTCAAAGTGCACCCGCTCGTTCAGGAGGCCCTGCATGCGTGTCCCAAAATTGTCCTACGCATTCTGTGCGTGCCTCAAAGTGCCCCCGCTTGTTCAGGAGGCCCTGCATGCGTGTCCCAAAATTGTCCTACGCATTCTGTGCGTGCCTCAAAGTGCCCCCGCTTGTTCAGGAGGCCCTGCATGCGTGTCCCAAAGTTGTCCTGCTCATTCTGTGCGTGCCTCATAGTGTTCCCGCTCGTTCAGAAACCTCTGCATACGTGTCCAAAAATTGTCCTACTCGCCTCGTGCGTTACTAAAAGGGGTTCCGATCGTTCGAGAGCCTAAACATTCATGTCTCAATGTAGAATACTCATTTAAGTTGATTGGTTGATTGGCTGCGCCAATAAACAAGCTGTGTGTGTAAAAAGTTCAACCTATACTTTGTGTCTGTCAAATTTTGGTGAACAGTATAGTGAACTTGGTACACATTGTTAGCCGCATCTGGAGAAAGTGTCTTGAGAATGTGTACCTTAATGCCAAGTGCAGCTATCCCCACGATACGGTTGTCTGTACAGCTGATCTAAAGCTCAGTGATATCGCCGCGTTCGCTACATGTTATCGGCATGATACGACGCCGTTTATCTGTTTCCTACCTGTGTAAAAACGTCACATCCAACAAAAAAACTTGCTAAAAGTTTGGTGCGAGCGAATTCCTGTGTTCAGCGTACGCATTTCTGTTTCCGAGTGCACATTCATCAATAAACACCTGTTCTGGCCATCAGACGAAAATGTCGATCTTGACATTTTTTTAATTTTAATTCTAAATATTTCGAAATTGGAATTTATTAAAACTGTAAAACTATGTCACAAATTCTTATTGGGATACGGCCTTACCATTTCTGCGTTCAAATTCGTCAAAAACGACGTTCTATTTTGTTGATTTATGGAATTTTGAAAAATAATCACGTATTTCTATTAAATTCCATATTTGCAAAAATTTCTCTTGCGTTACAAATTATCCGCAGTCTATATATACTCTTTCCATTTCTGAAGAAATTTCGCCGCTATATCATCAGGTGAAAAAGTCGATTTTCGACATTTTCATATTTTGATTGAAAATATCTCGAAATTGCAATTTTTAAAAACTGCAAAACTATTTCACAAATCCTTACTGGCATACGACCTTTCCATTTCTGCATTCACGTTCGTCAATAAATGACGTTGTATTTTAGTCAATTAACGCAATTGTGACAAATAATCGCGTATTTCTATTAAATTCCACATTTGCAAAAAAATTTCTTTTGTGTTACAAATTATCCGCGGTCCATGCTCCTTCCATTTCTGAAGAGATTTCGCGGCTAGCGCATCAGACGAAAAAGTCGATTTTCGACATTTTCGAATTTTAATTGCGAATATCTCGAAAATGCGAAATTAGCAACAGAAACGGACATCGGATCCGTACTCAGCGACCTTGACTCAACTTGACCACATATGCCACATATCTTACTTTTGTGCGACGGACACACACACAGACACACAGACACACAGACAGACATTGTCATCCGTATATAAAGGGTGTTTTTTTAAATGTTCACATTTCTTTTTTGAATAACTTTTGCTATTCGGGACCGTTCCAGACAAGCTTTTCACATCGTAGGCAGAATACCTTGGGATTTTGTTTGTAAAAATTTTAGGTCATTAGGTTTTGCATTGCAGGACGTTTTGCATCACATCAGGTGAAAAAGTCGATTTTCGACATTTTCATATTTTGATTGAAAATATCTCGAAATTGCAATTTTTAAAAACTGCAAAACTATTTCACAAATCCTTACTGGCATACGACCTTTCCATTTCTGCATTCACGTTCGTCAATAAATGACGTTGTATTTTAGTCAATTAACGCAATTGTGACAAATAATCGCGTATTTCTATTAAATTCCACATTTGCAAAAAAATTTCTTTTGTGTTACAAATTATCCGCGGTCCATGCTCCTTCCATTTCTGAAGAGATTTCGCGGCTAGCGCATCAGACATTGTCATCCGTATATAAAGGGTGTTTTTTTTAAATGTTCACATTTCTTTTTTGAATAACTTTTGCTATTCGGGACCGTTCCAGACAAGCTTTTCACATCGTAGGCAGAATACCTTGGGATTTTGTTTGTAAAAATTTTAGGTCATTAGGTTTTGCATTGCAGGAGATATGGCGGTACAAAGTTGACAGACCGATTTCATCGACTTCAGTGGCTTTGCCGCCCTATAACTTGAGCGTGGTAGGAGATATTGAGACCCCGCTTGCACCATTGGAAAGCCAAGAAAATAAGCTTCAATTTGGTGTCTAATACGGCTGGATTGCTTTGCTCGTTGCTGTGAAAAGCGCAACACAACAGTCGTTGAAGACGCGAATTTTCTTCAGATCCATCCTGTTCAGCAGCTTCTCCACGTGATGGCCTTGTTCGGCCCGATTCGAGTGATGTGCCGTGAGCTGTTTATTGCGCAAACGACGCTATTTCTTGTCATTGGATACACCAAATTGAAGCTTGTTTTCTTGGCTTTCCAACGGTGCAAGCGGGGTCTCAATATCTCCTACCACGCTCAAGTTATAGGGCGGCAAAGCCACTGAAGTCGACGAAATCGGTCTGTCAACTTTGTACCGCCATATCTCCTTCAATGCAAAACCTAATGACCTAAAATTTTTACAAACAAAATCCCAAGGTATTCTGCCTAAGATGTGAAAAGCTTGTCTGGAACGGTCCCGAATAGCAAAAGTTATTCAAAAAAGAAATGTGAACATTTCAAAAAAACACCCTTTATGTGACGTCCAGAATCCGCATTCGTCCAGAATCCGCATATGCGGCTTCTGGACGGCGACGCGTCCAGTTTCCGCATAATGCGGATTGTGGACGCGGCGCCGTCCAGAATCCGCTTTGGAGAAGGAGAAGCATGTTCCTGGCTCTATATGCGCAACTTGGACGTCAAGAATACGCATTCCTTGATTGATTACAATGTTGTTGTCTTTGAAAGTATAACTTTCCATTGAAATTAGGCTATGCTTAGGCTCGCCCTGCGCCCACAGTCCACAAGAGTCAGTCGGCGCCGCAGTCTGGCGGGTCGAAGCTTAGGCTTAACGCGACCGGTGACCGACTTCAGGGCGCGCGGAGCGCGCCCTGAAGTTGGTGGTCGCGCTAAGCCTCAGCTGAGACCCGCCAGGCGCGACGCCGGCCGAGTTTTAGTGCAAACGGTAAGTGGAATAAACACTCCTCCATCTACTTCACCCCCTGCTCAGGCCTGCTGTGCGCCTCCGTCATGATGGCAAAGAAATGCTGATTCTGGACGTCCAGATCACGCATGGTGCGGTGATGCATGCCTTTTCTCTCCAATGCGTGTTCTGGACGCCGTGTCGTCCAGAAACGGCATTATGCGGAAGCTAGACGCCGACGCGTCCAGAATCCGCATTATGCGGCTTCTGGACGAATGCGGAAAGTGGACGTAACATATATATGTCGTAGCCCAACATGGTATTCAGCCCAATCTGGGATTGGGCTAGCCCAACATGGTATCCCTTGTTGGACTAGCCCATCATGGGATCGCGCATCACGCGCGAGGCTGACGCACATCGCGAGATCTCCCCCACTGATACGCAAGGCGGCGCTTGGTGATGTGTGGCGCCTCTGTCCAACCTAATGCCCCCCCACACCGCACGCTAGTGCGCCCCCACACCGCACGGCCTGAGCAGGAGGTGAAGTAGATGGAGGAGTGTTCATTCCACTTACAGTTTGCACTAAAACTCGGTCGGCGTCGCGCCTGGCGGGTCTCAACTGAGGCTTAGCGCGACCACCAACTTCAGGGCGCGCTCCGCGCGCCCTGAAGTCGGTCACCGGTCGCGTTAAGCCTAAGCTTCGACCCGCCAGACTGCGACGCCGACTGACTCTTGTGCACTGTGGGCGCAGGGCGAGCCTAAGCATAGCCTGCTTTCAAAGTAATATTGTGCACGAAAGAAATGTAAAGAAACAAGGAAGACGGTCATTACACTGATGCCGGCAAAGGGGGTGGACTCGTTCAGCAATTTGGGGTGGACTCGTTCACTAATTCTGGGGTAGACTCGTTCAGTAATATTGGGGTGGACTCGTTCAGAAATTTTGGGGTGGACCCGTTCAGTAAAAGGGGTGGACTCGTTCAGATTTAGCCGAAGGGATTAGGATATGGCGTGGAGGCCTGTCGGACGCGGCGAATAGCGTGCGGTGTGGGGGGGGGGCATTAGGTTGGACAGAGGCGCCACACATCACCAAGCGCCGCCTTGCGTATCAGTGGGGGAGATCTCGCGATGTGCGTCAGCCTCGCGCGTGATGCGCGATCCCATGATGGGCTAGTCCAACAAGGGATACCATGTTGGGCTAGCCCAATCCCAGATTGGGCTGAATACCATGTTGGGCTACGACATATACACCTCGCCGCGCTGAGGCGCGGCGAAAAAAGTAAGAGTATTTCATGTAAAAGTGCCTAAAGGCAGAAAGATGAATATGTTCTAGGTGTGAAGCATGTAAAAGCAAGAGTATTAAACGATATTCCTCTGGTGTAGCTAATGCGGCGCTTCGCGCCGCCCACCAATTTGTAAGAGAAATATTAGTAGGTACCGGCATTAATTGAGAGAAAGCGTTTTCGACTAAAATTATCCACACAAAACTGCGCAAAGGTCACAACGACACGCGGCACATATTCGGCACATCTTAGCGTGTCGTTGTGACCTTTGCGCAGTTTTGTGTGGATAATTTTAGTCGAAAACGCTTTCTCTCAATTAATGCCGGTACCTACTAATATTTCTCTTACAAATTGGTGGGCGGCGCGAAGCGCCGCATTAGCTACACCAGAAGAATATCGTTTAATACTCTTGCTTTTACATGCTTCACACCTAGAACATATTCATCTTTCTGCCTTTAGGCACTTTTACATGAAATAGCCTCAAAGGCGATGACCGACCTCTTGTATGGTGGCTGGATTAAACACATACTGCAGGTGAATATGGGTCTCACCGGCAGTGTTGCCGAAGTACTTTTTAGAATTTCTTTAAAAGTAGGTAACGAGTAAGTAAAAGTACTTTTACTTACTCGATAGGGTTTTGGGTGAAATTACTTTACCTTTACTTACTCGTTGAGGAATTTGATCTACTTTTTATTACTTTTTATTACTTTTTACTCTTTATTACTTTTTTCGCCGCGCCTCAGCGCGGCGAGGTGTATATATACGGATGACAATGTCTGTCTGTGTGTCTGTGTGTCTGTGTGTCTGTGTGTGTGTGTTTCCGTCGCACCGAAGTAAAGTAAGCGACATATATGGTCAAGTAGAGTCAATGTCGCTGAGTGCGGATCAGATGTCCGTTTCTGTTGCTAATTTCGCATTTTCGAGATATTTGCAATTAAAATTCAAAAATGTCGAAAATCGACTTTTTCGTCTGATGCGCTAGCCGCAAAATTTCTTCAGAAATGGAAGAAGCATGGACCGCGGATAATTTGTAAAACAAAAGAAATTTTTGCAAATGTGGAATTTAATAGAAATACGCGATTATTTGTCAAAATTGCATAAATTGACTAAAATACAACGTCATTTATTGAGGAATGTGAATGCAGAAATGGAAAGGTCGTATGCCAATAAGAATTTGTGACATAGGTTTGCAGTTTTTAAAAGTTGCAATTTCGAGATATTTTCAATCAAAATATGAAATGTCGAAAATCGACTTTTTAACATGAAGATATTGCGGCGAATTTTTTTCAGAAATGGAAGGAGTATAGACTGCGGATAATTTGTAGCGCAAGAGAAATTTTTTTGCAAACATGGAATTTAATAGAAATGCGTGATTATTTTCCAAAATTTCATAAATTGACAAAAATGGAACGCTGTTGTTTGACTAATTTGAACGCAGAAATGGTAAGGCCGTATGCCAATAAGAATTTGTGACATAGTTTTACAGTTCTATCCAATTTTGAGATATTTAGAACTAAAATTTAAGAAAATGTCAAAATCAACATTTTCGTCTGATGGCCAGAACAGCTGTTTATTGATGGATGTGCACTCAGAAACAGAAATGTCGTATGCCGAATACAGGAATTCGCTCGCACAAAACTTTTGGCAAATTTTTTTGTGGGATGTGACGTTTTCACGCAGGTAGGAACCATCAGATAAACGGCGTCGTATCATTCTGATAACATATAGCGAACGCGGCGATATCACTGAGCTTCAGATCAGCTGTACAGACAACCGTATCGTGGGGACAGCTGCACTTGGCATTAAGGTTCACATTCTCAAGACACTTTCTCCAGATGCGGCTAACGATGTGTACAAAGTTCACTATACTGTTCACCAACATTTGACAGACACAAAGCATAGGTTGAACTTTTTGCACACACAGCTTGTTAATACTCTATCCGTCACATACAGCCTATGTTACTGTAAGTTAGCAATTTTGAGTGCAATTTCTGAGTTTCTGACACTAATTGACAAGTAGTTGAAGGTCCATGCCTCTGATTTCACTTAACCTTGTCAGGTTCGTGGGCTAAGGGATACATGTGTAGTAGACTCTCGTAAGGATTCAGAAGAAGAGACTTATGACACACCTTGATGATACCACTCGCTTCAAATTGGAAAAGTGATTTAACGCGTGCATCCATTCAAGATGCATCTATCCCATAGGGGTGAAAGCCTGTTGTCACTACTGAGAGTCACGTTTGAGTTGCTGCAGAAAACTAAGACCTGAACTTCTCAATTTCAGTAGTACTTTTGACTTTATTAGTAAACAACGAGTACTTTTTATTAAAAAGTAATATAAAGTAAAGTACTTTTACTTACTCGTTAAGCTTTTTGGTGAAATTACTTTACTTTTACTTACTCGTTAAGATATTACTGAAAATTACTTACCTTTTACCTACTTTTTAAGAAATTGCTCTACTTCGGCAACACTGCTCACCGCTCGCCAACGTAAGCTCTAATTATGATGTTTAGTTTCGATAGCCTCTGCCCACTCTGATTAAGTCAACATGCCTCTGCTTCGCTATGCGATATGCGAACGGCGAAATGCCCAAACAGCGTTCCGAAAGTTAAGGTATTGGAGCGACGAGGTATCCCCCCCCCACCTTTCCATGCTCGTGTACTCCACGTCGCTTCATTGAAACAGTTTCGGCATGACACACTGCAGGCTCCTCGCAGTAGAGCGCAGAACCACAACCTCAGCGGCAACTGACTCACAACTGTCTATTACAGAGGCGCTTCAGCACTCTTCCTCAGTTTTGTTGCGTGACGCCTGAAATGACAGTGCTATAAGTTCATCCCCAGCTGCTCCAACGCTTTCGGTAGTGTACACGAAGAGGACTTGCCGTAAGCTCAGCAGAGCAGCGACCAGAACGTACAATCGTAGCCATCCGGCGGGCAGACATTCGGGTTGCAATCGGTTTGGCACTGCACCAGCGCGGCGCCGAACAAAACGGCCGCTGAAATCGTACCGATCATGGTTCTCACTCAGAGTTCCGCAAGAATTTATCGGAATTGCCAAGTTTCACTAGCCTTACCAATGACGTCTCACTAGGTCGGCGACATCGTCAAAACAATCCCCAACTTTGAACTCAACTTTAACCCAAACTGTTGCTGAAACAACTAATAGGAGACCTCGTAACGGCACCCTCCCGGCTGTTCATTCGGTAGCTTCGTATCAGCTTTCTGGCATGCCATTACTCTCGGCATTTCTTTCACAAGGGAGGGCGTAACGACTATCCCAAGTTTTCATTGTTCTCAACTGCTTATGTAATATGTTACATGTGCTTTTGTGTAGAAACACTTTCACAATCGCTCAACAGCGTCAGTAGGAGGATGCTGTAGCACTGCATTACGTTCAAGGTTGTCTCTGTTGGTAGGAAATGAAGTTCAAAAGAGTCAACGTTCTCATTTCCGTTCGTATTCTGAAGAGTTAATGGACTCGGTAGCTCGAGAAAATCTTGTCGCTCCCAATGTGGTGCAGATATGCAAAATGGATAACCGCCTGCTTATCTGTGAGGGTCACCACATAGTTGGTCGGCACTAAACCGCGATAAACGGCATGGTCGAATGACGATGGCCAAATACTTGTCGACTACCGAGAACCCCCGCAACGCGGAAAGGCCTGTAGCACAGGTTCGTAAACTTGTCACGTGGCGCAGTAGCTGCACCATCCACCATTCCACGTCTCTTCGTGAAATGAATGCAGTGTGCAGCCGTCATCAACAGACGGAATCGCTGTCACAACGAGACTAGTGTCACTGCGAAAAGCACGAAATGAATATATATGTAAAACGCCTGCACTCAATCCATTCACGGCAGGTTCACAAAAGAGGGTGGAAACGCGACCCTTTCAGGACGTAGTATTAGAACAGGGCCGACTGAGAAATAAACAAACGCCGCGATACATCCACAGGCGCGCTATTTCCAGTACTATGACAATGCAGTGTGTGCGCGCAAGGCCACTGTGCAAGTTGAACTTGCAAAAATTTCAACAGCGTTAGATCCTTTTCTGTTATGGTAGCAAAATTCAAATCGGACGTGTTGGTGCTTAGCACCTGGCTGACAGCTGCGTTTTCCAATACGTTCTTCCAGCCAAACTGGAAGCGATCGGCACTATCCGTTGCCGACTTCAACGTGACAACCCTGAGCAAACATTTCCTCAATGGAGGTGCGAATAAATATTTTCTCAGCGAACTGTCAAAATATTTTGTTGGCAGTGCAATTAATGGCACTCCGGTTTGGCCAATTGGTTAAAATCGATAACTACGACATATTTTGCCCCGCATTATCGAAAAGTCCACCGTGGCCATGTTCTTATTATATTTTAAGCCATGGGTGGCTTGCTGCATACCAAGAATCTTCCCAGCAGAGAAAGGGAATGCGACCACCTGTTTGAGTCGTTTGGTCCCAAGGCCAAATGTCTACTTGGCATGTGCGGAATTTATTGTCGAAATGGGAGGCAAGCAAATGGGCCAACAAGCTGCTTTGCGGCAACCGCATACAACATGTTGGAAGGCAGACTACGTGAGACTACGGGCCGCCTACTTGCACAGTTCTACTCTTTAGCCGGTTGCTGATAATCCACAATCGGCCGCCGATCGCCCGCAACGAATCAAATCCAGGCGAGCTCTGATACTGCAGAAGAGTTCCTGCGCTCGCTCATTACACAGGGCTGGGAATATTACTACGGCGACTTATCCCAGCAAAACAACGACAGCTGTTGCCAGTACTACGTACCACTTCTTCCTGGGGAACCTGCCGCGAGTTCTTGTCCGCCTATCTGACCGCCTGGCAGGCCGCTTTCTGGAGAAGTCGTTTTCGCCAGACGTTCTTCTGCTACGAAGACTCGCTGCTGTTCCCATTCAAGAGTCAACTGCACCAAAAGTGCGAAAGCGCGACCATTGAACGTCTCTGGCCGTTTCTGGTGAAAGCCGAACGAAGAGCGGCCTGAAATCACTCCACACTTTGTCGTGTCAAAGCGGCTCGTGGTGATGGGCGGCGCCACTTCCTGCCTCACTCTCTACGCCTGCTTCTACTTCTGATTGCAGCACTGTGCTCATCTGGGTAGGTTTCTGCCCTCCCCCCGCTAAGCAACGTGAATACAGTAGAGAATTGCTGAGCAGCACTTAGGAACAGAACGCTGTAAATGCGTAAAATCACAGTGCAGTGCCGTAGCCGCAGTCGTAACCGTGGAAGATAGGGAACGACTCGTGGACCAAAGACCGCCGTGTGGAAGTTGTCGGCGCCTTTCTACGCCAGCCTTCTCTGTAGCAACCTCTGCACAACTCTCAACCTTGTCGCCACCTACAGTTACGGCACAGGACGGTCAATTTCGGAGAGTGCCTGGTGGAGCCGTTGCTTCACTTCGTCGCTTCGCCACCAAGGAAGCCTAGCTATTTGGCGACTGTGGCACGAGTGGGCCGTTGCCACCGGGCAACACGCCTCCTTGTTCACCTTTCTCACGCTTCAAGCTTTCATTTGTCATCAGCTGACAAGGCGGACGCGGCTGATAAATGGACGGAGGTTGTGCTCCTGATGGCAGGTATGTACTGTCTAAAGTCATCGTTTAACGAGTTGCGTGTTACATGTGAACTTTGCCTAGCAAGAAGCTCTTCAATCTATGAGTACAGTATGCCTATGATAGACATTTCTTCCGACATTGGAGTAAGCTGGGTGAGTCTGTTTCAGGCGCTTTGATTTGCTGATGAGTTTTTTCGCTGGCGTGGAAACTTCGCGCAAAGATATGGAAGAGCTATGTCGTGGTTTGAGCCATCACACTTCATGTTCCACTGGTTAGATCGCCAGTGGGGTCGGAAGGCCATGACACTTGAACAGCTGGAGCATGCGCTACGTCAACTGAACACCAGGGAGGCGCTTTACATAGGTCACACTCTGTGGCCGCCGCTGTTCACCACAGTTCTGTTCGGAATCGGCACTTTGTGCTTCGTGTTTCGTCGTCATCTTTCGTCGAATCATCAAAGAAAGGCGCCGTCTGTTGTCCAGGCGCGCAAGCGGCGCCTTCCATACGCAGTTGATTGTCC
>JASAMZ010007002.1:0-12327 GCA_030248115.1 Linhomoeus sp. GSCO2_2 | reverse complement strand
AGTTTTTGGCACTCCGCCCCGACGAAGTCGGCGGAGAGCAGTAGGTAGGCATCCTGTAGGGAACAAGTTTTTTGTGCTCCCTCATAACTTTCGCTAGACTAAACCGATTCGCAAGCGGTTTTTTGCGTTCGATAGCCCTAGTGAATGCGCAGGCTGGAAAGGAACCTAGAAAATTCCGGTAGTGGGAAAATTTTTTGAAAATTCAAAAATTCAAATTTTTACTAAGTAAAAATCCGTTATCCCACCGCCATTTTGGCTACACTTGATCAAAATTCACCATTTTTGGATATGTTGTAGCCCTTGGTGAGGCGGACTTGGGAAATCAAAAATTGGAAAATTTGGACGCGGCACGGCCGGGTTACGGTAGATTCAAATTTTGAGAACCCGATTCCGGCCGTTCAAAAAATCATATCTCGCGATTTACTGGGCGGATCGGGCTGAGATAAAATTTCCGGCCGGCGTCTGGATGTGCTCTTTCATTTAAGACCGAAACCGGCAAAATCCATCAAGGGACCCAGGAGTTATCCGGTCACAAAGGGTTTCCGTTCGGGAACAAATTTGGGGATTTTGGGATTCGGCCGGTTTTTCGCCGAAACGCGTGGTTCTACCGGGAAACGGACACCGCCAATCGATTCTACGCTAAAATCTGGTCCGGAAACATAATTTTTGATTTTTCGAGCTACCGTAACCCGGCCGCGTAGAATTTTTTGAATCCCCGGGCCGAAATTTTCAAAATCGAGTTGACAGTTGGTTCGGGGGTTTTCGGGGTCGGGGAGTTCGAATTTCGCGTTAGTTTTGCGATTACTGTTCACTTTCGACCCTTTTCGGATGGTTTAGGGTGGGTTTGTGGCAAAAATTTGAAATCCCGGGGTAGTATTGAGGTGTAGCGCGGTGTAGCGGGACCGTCGAAACAAGTTCGGACCAATAGGTTTAGGGCCTTTTGACACCGGTTGTGTGCTTGCGAGCGCTCTTGGAGATGGCGAGCGCCAATTGTTGGTTTGAAATGCCGCGCAGTGTCGCCCTTCTGTGCTTAGCGAAGTCGGCCTCCTTGCCTGTTTCAGAAGCGCCATCTATTAGCGCGCTTCTTCCCCGCTCGGTGCACAGATGCGTCCTTGTGCGCGCGACTGACCATTTGCCAGTGCCAGTGCATGGCCGTCGTTGTCGCAATGAAATCGCCGCGCGTGTGTGCCTCTAGCTGATACGCCACGTAGCACGCAATGAACGACCGTACGAGCGAGCGGACCGCCGACACGATGGAAGCAGAGGTGTTTCAGGTATTTTCGGAGTCGGGAATGTCGAATGTCGCGCCACTTTTGCGATTCTTCGTCTGTTTCAGTCCTTTTCGGATGCGTTAGGCTGGTTTTGGAGGAAAGGTCCGAAAACCCCATCCAGAATTGTGGTACAGCGCTGTGTACTAGCCAGCCAGGACAAGTCTGGCCAGGGCCAACAAGTTCATGACTTTTCGACTGCGTTTGGGCACTGCTTCCAACACGGTGCTTAGGTACTTCCCTATCGTGTTGCACGTTCCAGCTCGGTGCAAAGATGGGCCGTTGTACGTTCACGTTCCAGCGCATGTTGCCAGTAATGTTGGCGTTTTGCCGAGACGAAATCACTGCGCGCTCCATCCAACCGATCCACCACATAGCCAGGCTTAGGTCTCCGGTGGTGTTGTGACGTCACCCGCGTCTCTTCTGGGAGAGAGGGAAGGAGCTAGCGCGCGGTGCCCCGCAGCGCGCGGTGATAGCATCATTTACCTCAGTACATGTGCACAAGTGTATGTGTGTACAGGTGTGTAGGTGTACACCTCAGTACCGAAAAGTTCAGCTTCAGTGGGTGGTTTGGTGGTTTAAGCCAATCGGCGGAGTGCCACGTTGACACTCGCGGAGTGTCACGTTTAACTAGTTGTCCCAGGTCGCTGCGACCTTACTAGCGCGAGATACAATGTGTCAAAGTTGACCTACTTGGCAAAATTACGTCTGTCCCAACGAAGGAAACTGAAATCGATATAACTTGCGCTACGCACCACGCAACGGGCTGATTTTTAACACCCATTAGAGGATAAGTACTGCACCAAATGCTGCCAGTGTGATAAGAATTGCGCCAGCCTTGCACAAGCAGCACCGAAAAGTTCGCTGTCGGCACCACAGTGGAAAATTCTAAATTTTTCGGTTTTTTTCCGAATTTGCACCTAGTATAGCTTCGAGTCACACGTAATTCTTTTTTTAAATGAAAGCCCTATCTAATACCTTTCGATTGTGACAGGAACGAAGAAAATCGAAGGGCACCCATTTTTGCAATGTGACATCAAGTGAGCCGGGTTTCCACTTTTTACGCCGTACTGACGACCCCGACTGTCAATGCGGGAAGTGCCATAACTCATGCTGCCTTTAGCTGAACAAGAAGATTTTTTTGCACAAAAGGGAGTATTAATGCACTGTCACACTGGGCAAGTTTGAGGTTAATCGTTAATACAGAGTAAGTAGAGCGTCCCAAAATCGATTCGGTTACAAAGTCGTTGGGACTTTTCAATTTGGTCATTCTGCCTAAATTTGCCTTTACATTAGAGCGTGTCACACAAAATTGCTTTTTTAGATGAAAGACAAATACCTGACGATTGGGACAGGAACGGGAAAAATCGAAGGGCACCCATTTTCGCAAAATGTGCTCAAAAGAGCCAAGTTTGCCCGTTCCTATCAATTCCAGACACCATGGTGAAAGTGACGCGTTGGAGCAGGGTGTACTGACCGCTGACTGTCTATAGCCACTCACAATGTAGAATGCCAGCGGCGCCCCAATTGTGCAGGCGCGCCTTATCTTCGCTACACAGCAGGGGCTCGCCCGCTGGGGTGGACGGTGTCGGTGCTACAGTACGATGCTCCTATAACTCGGTTCGATTGCGCGTGCGTAGACGCCTTTCTCAGCGCGTCGTATATGGAAGGCGTACTGTAGGCGCAGCAAAATCAATGGCGGACGGTATTTTCGGAATTTCGCGAAATTTTACAGAGCGTGAGTATTCGGCCAAAATCAGGCTAAATACACCGCAATTCGCTAAACAAACGCCGGGTTCGCGTTCGGCGGTGTCAGAACGTCAAGAAACAACTGTCAACTCTATTTTGAAATTTCGACCCCAGTACCCAATTATTGGCCGGCCGGGCGCCGAAATCAGGGTAAAGGCGTCCCAAATCGCAAAACGAACACCGGATTCGTGTTCAGCATCGTCGAAAACCCACGAAACAAGTGAAAACTCAATTTCGAAAATTTGACCCCGGGATTCAAAAATTCGCCGCGGCTGGGGTATGGTACCTCAAACTGGTCAAGACACTTCGTCTAGACCAACTTTTAACGCGGAACACAATGCAATGGTCAATTTGCCGCTAAAGGCACGATTTCCAACCCAAAAATCCACTCAAAGTCGAAAATCCGAATTTTCCGCTCGGCACCCGGGACTTTTGCCACCTCGGATCTCCCGAACGGCAAGACCGATCTCGGCGGTTTTGGTCTCTATCGAAAGATCATAAAATTGTCTAGGCCGGATCGAAGAGTTTGCGAGGATCCACCGTCGCAAAGTCGAGTTATGATTTTTTTAAACGTCGAAAAAAAATTTAAAATTTTGAATTTTCTACCGTACTCCCGCGTCGGACAACCTAGGGAGCCCGTTCCAGTCCCGCTTCGTAGAGCACCCAAAGGCCTACAACATATCCAAAAATCGTCAAAATCGGCCCACTTTTGCGAAAGTTATGACAACTTGTTTTTTTTACTTAGCAAAAATTTGAATTTTTGAATTTTCGCAAAATTCTTCCACCACCGAAATTTTTTCACCCCCCGAGCACGCTGCGCGTTGTCATCAGCTATCTTTTAAAAAAAAATTTGGCTCCCTAAGTGCTTCCTAGCGAGCGCTAGCACGTGTTATGTTAACTCTAGGCTTTACCGCTCCTATAGCACTCCTTCGCTTTTCAAGCGGCGGAGTGCCAAAAAGCAATTTTGTGTGACACGCTCTAATGTAAAGGCAAATTTAGGCAGAATGACCAAATTGAAAAGTCCCAACGACTTTGTAACCGAATCGATTTTGGGACGCTCTACTTACTCTGTATTAACGATTAACCTCAAACTTGCCCAGTGTGACAGTGCATTAATACTCCCTTTTGTGCAAAAAAATCTTCTTGTTCAGCTAAAGGCAGCATGAGTTATGCCACTTCCCGCATTGACAGTCGGGGTCGTCAGTACTGCGTAACAAGCTGTGTGTGTAAAAAGTTCAACCTATACTTAGTGTCTGTCAAATTTTGGTGAACAGTATGGTGAACTTTGTACACATCGTAAGCCGCATCTGGAGAAAGTGTCTTGAGAACGTGTACCTTGATACCAAGTGCAGCTGCCCCACGATACGGTTGTCTGTACAGCTGATCTGAAGCTCAGTGATATCGCCGCGTTCGCTATACGTTATCGGCATGATACGACGCCGTTTATCTGATGTTTCCTACCTGTGTGAAAACGTCACATCAAACAAAAAACTTGCCAAAAGTTTGGCGCAATTGTTCGTCATAGCGAATTCCTTTTGGCTTGGCGTACGGCACTTCTAACTCCGCGTACACATTCATCAACAACCAGCTGTTTTGGCCATTAGACGAAAATGTCGATTTTGGATTCTTTTTTTTAAATTCTAAATATCTCATAATTGCAATTTATTGAAAGTGTAAAAAGCAATACGTAACTGAACCAGTAGTACCCAACTATTGCTTGATGGCGCTCTGGCAGAGCTGCAGCTTGGAAGCCAGTTAGTGCTTGACTACGGTACCAAGTCGGACACCAATGAGGGAAGTCGTCCGACTTCCGTCCTTGGCCCGGAAGTTATTGCATGTCTCTGGTGTGGAATGCCGTTCTCCTTAGCGTACTTGTAAGCAAGGATGGGGTCGCCCCTTTCGCAGCTGCCGGAACCAGCGCAGTCGATCACCTGTGTTTTGACACAACAGCTAACGCGTTCGTTGAACGTCAATCGGCCGTAGCTTCTCTACCTCCTGCACAGACAGGTATGTCTGCGGCCAGCGGTTCTTGTGGCGCACTCGAAGTGGATTGGCCAGCGCCGATGTCGTTCCCCATGGCTGAACATGAACCGCAGCTTAGTGGAAAGACGGATTACGGTGCGGCTAACGAATCTGATACTCATGCCAACTTGCCAAGACTGAACCAGGCTTACAGACGGGAATGTGTTGGTTTCTGACAGGGCTAGAGTAGTTGACGCCGTTAACGTTGTGCCTTAGTCAAAGGTGGGCGGCAGCGGCTGTTCGATTCCCTTCCATTCCCACGGACGCTTTGTCGTACTGGAATGTAATTGCCCAAAGTAGTCACTGCCACTAATCTTCGAGTAACGCTGCCATCCTGATACCTGACGGAGGGTCGATCAGCCACCTCACTTCGAATCATAGGCTTGCTGATAGGAGTACTTGGGTGAATCCCGCCTCTCTTGCTTCTCGTTGAGTGTCGCCCTTGTTCTTTCGCCTTCTGGTGTGACTTGCGTCCAGCAGGCAAACAACTGCGATAACTATGACCGTGATGAGTATACGATTGTGTACCAGCATCTCGCGTAGGTATGCAAGTCCGGCTCACGGCCTGGCGGTAGGCAAGTAAGCAACTCGTCGTTTCTTCGTGTCACTCTGAGACGGGCACGGAAAGCGACGAAGGGAAGACTAGTGTCGCCGTCCGGTTTGAGCGATAAGGCAACCTGGTATTTGTTGGACGGCCGACCGTTGGTTTGCTAGTCAGTCGAGGAAACGGTAAACAGCAGATTAGCAAAAGGTTTGGCGTGCCCGGTGCGTACCCAGAGAGGACCGTTCGTGTTTACAACAAAACAACGTAGGAATTCTAGGCGACGCATTCTTTTCAGCAGTAAACTTCCATCGGCTCGAGGTCGTGTCAGTGTCGGATGTGATGAGTAATGCAATCATCGGTGGCCGGATGAAGACGCTTGTATGCAGCGCACCCGCAAGAACGTCGAAGTGGCGGGGTCGAACTTATTACCGGAACTTAGCCGAGAAGATTTCAAAAATTTAGCGCATCGTAGTTATCTTCTACCACGTATGACTGTCGGCAATCATTATTTGCCATATAGGCGCTTCATGTAGCGACAAAACTAAATGGAGCCATTTCTGATTTCCTACTGGATTTGTCCAGCAAAAACGGTAGAAAAGACCTTGGTTATCTAGTGATGTGATTTTGCAACAGCACGCAGCTTTCTCCTTGGATAGTGGTGTCCGACCGCCTGTTTGCCATTGCCAGTTCCGAACTCAATGATGCCGTAAGTACGCTGGACGGGTTTTAACCATTTAGAAGCATATGGACGAGGCGGCGAAATTTTTCTAAATCACACAACTTTGCAAAAGTGGGGATGCCGGTACCCGGGGTAGTCGTAGTTCCAGTGCTCAGTAGACTACTTACTGGAGTTGGGCGAGGAGAGGAGAAGACGAAGACGAAATATGCCGAAGAAGCGCTGGTGGAGGAAGGGCCAGGACGAATCGTCCAACGGCTATCTGTCCTTTTGCAACTGGCTACAGACCTACCTTTGACGAAGTCCAAGGCAGTCAAACCTCCCTTCGTTTGCTCGTTCGAAGACGTTGCGCCACTTGTACTGGGAGGTTGGCATGGCATCCCGTATTGCCTTTTGAGATGAAGAAAACTCATTCAAAGATCGTCTGATTAAGCCCAGAACCTGTTGCCTGACCTGAAGGTAGTGCTGGGTGATACCGAGCAGTATCGGGCGGGACGGCGTCGCCGAATTTGAACAGCTGACTCGTCACATTGTTCGTGAAGCAAAAGAGACAAAGCGGCCAAGACACGTGACAATGACGTATTCGGCGGTAATAAAGGTGAGCGGCGAACCTTGACCTTTCCGTGATTTGTGTGGTCGGTTCATTCAGCCCGGACGCACCAAAGCAACTTTAGGAAGACGCAGAGAGTGATGAAAAGGCGGCCTCCGAGGAGCTGGAGCGGCTGTCGATGAAGCCTGTCACTGCAACAAGCCAGGTTGGCCGATAGTGACTCTAGTGTAGTTGTACATAGTTGGCGAAGTGCGCGTTTGAAGAGTACTGTACATTTGTTGTGCTGCTGCAGCCAGAACTCTCGGAGGCGGGGGATTTGCCCGCCGAATTGGATTTCGGGGGGCGGGGGGGGGGGGGTGTGTTCGATACGTGGTGTGTGTGCTTTGTGTTTTGCGCATTGGTTGGCTGCTACTGGGGCTCGTTCATTTCTAGGCTTCTTGCGTTGCGCAGTCGCTTGTGCGGTGGAGCGGTTCCTGGAGAGGGGCTCTTTGCCTTGGGCGCGCGATGAGCGGTCGATTTGAGCTCGCGCGCGCCCTGAGGAGCGCAAGTGGCGGAAAGCGAGGTCCGCAATGCGAGGGTGGCTGCCTGCCGAAGCAATACGTACTGAGGTTCAGTTTCAGGGGTACCGTAGTGGTTTCCAGCAGGGTGGGTATCTGGAGGGAGGCGCCGCACAGGGACTAGCGGAGGGAGATTTCGCACTGGAAACAAAGGTGGTCGCCCTCACGCCTGAAAAATTAAGATTCATGGGGGTTTGGCATGAGGGACGCTATTTTTACTATTTGTATTGGCAGTCATATGGCGTTTGGTCACTCGCTAGCGTGGGAGCTTCTCCCTCACCGCCCAGCCATCTAGTGACCGTCTCCCACCCAGCCACCTCGCTCAGTTACGGTACCTAATAACATCCTTCCTTCCCGCCCTCCAGCCTACCCTATCACCCACCCTGTCTCCGTCCTCGTCCTACACCCCCTCCCTCCCATACCCGCCCCTGGCCGAAGATCCCCCACCCCACCCCCCTCCCCACACCCAAAATTGTAAAATTTTCGCCTGCGGCGCTTATACATATGTGGTCAAATTTTTGCCTGCGGCGCTATATCTAGGCTGTTTAAGCGCCAACCGGCCAGAAGGGGATCGGGGGGGGGGGGGGGGGGGGGGGGATTGGGTGTAGGACCCCTCAGGGGGGGGGGGGGCTGGCGGCTGTGAGACCCTGCCCTGGAGAGGGGGGGGGGGCAACCTTTTGACAAAACAAAAAAATTTCCAAAAAGTACCGCAAACAAGCTGTTTTAAAAAAGTTGAGTTGTTTTATTAATACAGAGTGGTTTGTGAGTGTTTTAAAGTGGAAGAGTGAAAGAGTGGATACTTTTGTAAAGTATTTCGAAGCCTTTCCCATATGACGCGCGTCCGCCCGGAGTCCACTATTCATGCGCTACTTCTGACACGCTCCTTTCTGAGCGGTTCTTGCAGGGCAACATTGGGATCGCCCGGGATTAATTTTTTTAGCAAGACACACGCATTTCTGAGAGGCTGTTGCAAGGCAACATTGGGATCGCCCGGGATTAATTTTTTTGGCAGACAAAGTTGTTCGTAAGACAAGGATTTAAAAAAACAAAAGTATTTCTTTAGGAATGACCGTTCAACAACTGCCTCAACGTAAGCTTTCAAACGGTCGAACGAATGCCGGTCTACAGCGTAAGACGAGCGAGTTAGGGCTGATTTGCTGTTTGAACCTTTGGGTTACTGTAGCTCGCGATATTCAAACTTTTGAGTTTCGACCAATAGAAGAACAAATGATCAGTGAGTCAAGTGCTATCCAGCAGCTCAAGATCGTCTCTCTACAACGCACGCTGAGCGGGTTAGAGCGATTTCTATGCTAAAAACGCGAGAATGTCGCTTTTCGTGGTGCGTGTTTGCGTATTAACAAAATTTTTACGCCAAGTGAAAGAGCACGTCGAGACCTTTTAGTTGACCTATCGCACGCCGCTCTACCACGTAAGACGAGCGTGTTAGAGTCGTTTTGCGTTTTGGACATTCGGGTTACTGTAGCGCGCGCAATTCAAACTTTTGAATTTCGACTCCTCTTAACGGAATTATCAGCGTGTCAAAACCTATTCAACGAACTCAAGATAGTCTCTCTATGACGGAAGACGAGCGAGTTAGATAAGTTTTGCGTTTTGAACTTTTGGGTTACTGTAGCTCGCGATATTCAAACTTTTGAGTTTCGACCAACAGAAGAACAAATGAGCAGTGGGTCAAGAGCTATCCAGCAACTCAAGATCGTCTCTCTACGACGCACGCTGAGCGAATTAGAGCGATTTCTATGCTAAAAACGTGAGAATGTCGCTTTTCGTGGTGCGTGTTTGCGTAATTAACGAATTTTTTACGCCAAGTGAAAGAGCACGTCTAGACCTTTTAGTTGACCTATCGCACGCCACTCTACGACGTAAGACGAGCGTGTTAGAGCCGTTTTGCGTTTTGGACCTTCGGGTTACTGTAGCGCGCGCAATTCAAACTTTTGAATTTCGACTTCTCTTAACGGAATTATCAGTGTGCCGAAACCTATTCAACGAACTCAAGATCGTCTTTCTATGACGGAAGACGAGCGAGTTAGATAAGTTTTGCGTTTTAAACCTTTGGGTTACTGTAGCTCCCGAAATTCAAACTTTCGAGTTTCGACCAATAGAAGAACAAATGATCAGTGAGTCGAGAGCTATCCAACCAACCCAAGATCGTCTCCGTACGACGCACGCTGAGCGAGTTAGAGCGATTTCTGCGTTAAAAACGCGATAATGTCGCTTTTCATGTTGCGTGTTTGCGTAATTAAGAAAACTTTTAATGCCAAGCGAAAGAGCACGTCGAGACCTGTTAGTTGAGCTATCGCACGCCGCTCTACGACGTAAGACGAGCGAGTTATAGCCGTTTTAAGTTATGACCTTCGGGTTACTGTAGCGCGCGCAATTCAAACTTTTGAATTTCGAAGTCTCTTAGCGACATTACCAGTGAGTCGAGACCTATCCATAAAGCCCAAGATCTCCTTCCTACGACGTTCCAACGCCGAGATATACGAGCGTGACGGACGGACGGACGCACGAACGCACGCACGATAAGCTCTGGTAGGGGTTCGCCCGGCCGAGGCCGGGCGAAAAAAGAAAGCGTTGCAAAAACAGGCCAAAGAGCGCCAAAAATCACTTTATTTTGGTCGAAACGGCCAAAATTAGGCGCCGCAGGCGAAATTTTTGCCATTTGTAAACGTCGCAGGCAAAAACTTTTTTGAAATTTATAGGGGTGCCCTGGGGGTATGGCGGGGGGGGGGGGGACACCTCCGGTCATACCTGGAACGCTGGGTGGGGGGGGGCCCACCTGGCCGGAGATCTCCCCCCCCCCCCCACCCAGCCTGAAAGACCCCCTCCCAAAAATTGCGAAAATTTTCGCCTGCGGCGCTTAAACATGGCCAAATTTTCGCCTGCGGCGCTATATTTACCGGGTTTTTCCGAAAAAGCGCCCCCCCCCCAAACAAGCGCCCCCGGGGCGCTTATTTGGCATGCCTTTCCAAATAAGCGCCCCCGGGCGCTTATTTGGCATGCTTTTCCAAATAAGCGCCCCGGGGCGCTTATTTGGAGAAAAGATTTCTTGAACGAAAGGTCCATTTTACAACCTTGTGCTAGTCAGTCACCAAGAAAATTGGAGTTTCAGCGTTTGATTTGAGTCTGAATTCTCCACTTTATAAGAGAATTCACACAATTATGTACCTATTCAAACTAGTAAATACCGATCATGTATCAACAGTATTAACTGATTGTGCACTTCTTTTGAGCACAATTAGCGCCCCGGGGCGCTTTTTCGGAAAAACCCGGTAGGCTGTTTTCCATAAAAAGTAAGCGATTTTGGCACTTTTTACCCTATTTTTGCAAAATTTCCGCACTTTTTTGCCAAATTTTTAGGTCATTTTGAACCCCTCCTCGGTTTTGGAAACCTCCCCCCCCCCTATAATCCGGAGTGGATAAAATCCGGAAAATCCCCGGGGGGGGGCGTGTTACAGGTATGCCTCCGGCTTGTGGAGGGGGGGGGCTTACCGTCCCACCCCCCCGTTACACGTACATGTATTAGCAAAAACTCATCAACTCACTTGAAAAGGGAGTGGAGTCTATCCTTGATCACGAAGACGATGTCCGCTCCCACACCCGCTCTGTTCTGGTTCCCTTCGCCCGGGTAGGTCACCCGGGTACCCGCCTTCCATCCGGGCTTCCATCCATCCATCCACCTGAATTTGTGGGCTTTTGTAGCCAATTCTGGCCCAAAATTGGTACGGTTTTGCTACAAAATGTACCGTCGTATGGGGATATTTTACGGGAGAGGGATACTTTGCGGATAGCCTGCAAAAGATGTGGTATTTTGCTATAGAATGAGTTAGCCGAAATTAATCCAACCAAACTTTGGTCATGATCTTAACACAAGTGAACTGTGTCTTCCTTTAAATTTTTTCGCCGCGCCTCAGCGCGGCGATGTGTATATATACAGATGACGATGTGTAGTCCGCGAACTTTTTTGTCCAGCCGAAGTAAAACACGTGACAGATGGCGTCAGGTAGAGTCGATGTCGCCGATTACGGATCCGATGAGATTAGCTGTTGCTATTTTCAGAATGAAGGTGGGTGTAACGTTTGAAGTTTGAAATTTTTCAACAAATTATCTCTATTTGCAATGTTACGGTGCTTACGGGGCATATCAAGTGCTAAAGCACCGTAGTCTGCTGAATAGACGCCAACTGAGAGCATAAGAGCGCCGTTTTGAGAAGCTCTGTGATGCGACAGCATGGCGTAGGCGGGAAAGCCGCCGGATCGCGCGCAAAAACGTGCGAGCCGACCGAGGTTCGATCCTCGGCGACCCTTTTGCTGTTTTGCTGCGCTTTAGTCTGGTTTTGTCATATACGTGTTGACACCGAACAGCCAAACAATTATCGGCGTAGCGGCTTCTGGTTTGTCCACGTCAGCAAAATGTTTTACATAACCTTAAATCTCTGTGTCCAATGCTAGCGGTAGCGAGTTTCGTTGAAGAATATACCCACGCTCCCACCACCACCCCGTCGATTGGCATCTTGTCACACGATGGCGTCGATAACACCCAGCGAAGTCTTGGCGTCCGTTTCTGTTGCTGAGTCATTGTCGTAGTCGCGTCCGGTTGCTCCAAAAGTGGGCCAAGTTGTTTGCCGAGTTCAGACGCTAGCAAGTTTCCATCGTTGGCAAGTTTTTTTGTTGGATGTGAGGATTTCACACAGCAAGAAACTTTAGATCAACGGCGTCGTATCATGCCGATAACATATAGCGAACGCGGCGATATCACTGATCACTTAGATCAGCTCTACAGACAACCGTATCGTGGTAATAGCTGCACTTGGTTTATACCAGACGTTCTCAAGCTAATGTCTCCAGATGCGGCTAATGCTGTGTATTAAGTTCACTATGCTGTTCACCAAGATGTGACAGACACAAAGTATAGGTTGAACTTTTTACACACACAGCTTGTTA
>JASAMZ010007001.1:0-10938 GCA_030248115.1 Linhomoeus sp. GSCO2_2 | reverse complement strand
ATCGCTAGCCGAGACGCTGCATCGACAGAAGAGCCTGATGGAGACCATCTTGACACCTGAGCAGAAGGAGCTGCCGGAGTACAAGAATTTCGAGGCTGGATTCGAGATGGTGACCGAGTTCGCCCCCAGACTGCCTCCCGAGCCGGAGTGGCTCCAGGCTCTCGCCGAGGAGGGCTCGAGGCAGCTGAGCGAGGAGGCGAAGGCCGACTTGGAGAGAGAGAGGGCCAAGGCCAGCGGATGTCTGGAGGCCATGGACACGAGTCAGGGCCCGAGCGACTCGGACCTGGTTATGGTGGAGGACGAAGCGCTAGATGCTAACTTCGCCGTGCCGGGGACGAGTGGCTCCGAGTGGAAGAGGTGGAGTATGACCTGCCCGCCGAGTCTACATGAGGACCAGGGCATGCAGTCGTTCAAGCGCTGGATCGGCCACGAGCAACAGCTGGAGGCCCGGCACGAGGCGGAATATCAGCGCCTCGCCGAGGAGATCCGCCCGCCCAAGGGGAAAGCCTCCAAGGCCGCCAGCGACACGACCACGGCTTTGCCGTCCACGTCGACCCACCTCGCCACGCCCGTGGTCAGCCCGGCCGCTGCCGCTGAGGCCGCCGGTTCTCTGACCGACCCGTTGGTTCTGGCGCTGCCCTGGGACACTCACCCGTCGAGCAGCGGAAGCAGCCAGGAGCAGCAGCATGGGCCGCCGCCCGCGCGCGTCATGTCCAAGGAGGAGAAGGCGGCGCTGAAGAAGAAGGCCAAGGAGAAGCCGACGCCCCCCAAGCAGTAGCCAGGCGCCCCCATTCTGTCGACCTGTGGGACTGTGCTACTACCACCACTGCTGGGGAAGGGCCTATTATTATTCGCTGCTGTCTGTCTGCCTGTGCTGCATTGCCCTGGGACCCTCTGCGTCTGCTACCACTTCTGCGAGGGCTCAGAAGATCCGCCGGGTCCGGAGATGTGGGAGGACAGTCACCTGCCTACTTCCCGTTGGCCGATACTAGGGTTACGGTAGCGGTGTATTAGTCTGGCTGGCGCGGCCGAGAGGGCTTCGTTGCTGCTGCTGCCTTGCAGGGAAGAGTGACGCCGTCGCCATGCCTGCCCGCTGCCGTATTGTGCTGTGTTGCGCGCCCTCGCTAGTACTCGCCTGTGCTGTGCGCGCTCTCGCTACTCCCTAGCTACTCGCCATGCGTGCGTGTGTAGTGCTGGCACGCTTCGGTGCCAGCGCGTCGCTTTGTCTGTTTTTGGTGGGATTGGGCCGCTATAAGAAGGCCATGTTTCGTCTGTCTTGCCAGACTTCTTGGTTTTGTCGGTTTGGCGTTGTTAGAAGGCGAGTAAGAAGCTCTCTTTCGAAACCCTTTGCTAGAGGCGCATTCTGCCGCGGCACAGAGGTACAGTGAACGAGAAAGTGCGCGTACGAAGAGAAGACGCAGCGCGGCGACAACATCATAACACCGGAAAAGGCTCTGCGCCACTTCGTCCAGCGGCTCCAACGGACGAAGTGTGAGTTGTCTCCCCATTGCACCAGGGAGAGCTCGACGGTGTGAAGTGCCCAGCGTCGGACGGCTAGTGCGAAAGGCGTTTCTGGCCGCTTTCGTGCCCTATTCTTCCACAGCAGAACGCGCCTTTGAATGGCATGTTGCGCTTTTAATTCCTCCGGCAGTATTCCCCTGGACTTGACGCGGTGGAGGAGCGTATTTATGGCACGCAGCAATGGCCAGGCATCGCTGTTTGCGCGACAGGGCAAAGCAGGGAAGCGGCTGGCCTAAGCAGGAGGTGAATTATATGGATGAGTGTTTATTCCACTTACAGTTTGCACTAAAACTCGGTCGACGTCGCGCCTGGCGGGTCTCAGCTGAGGCTTAGCGCGACCACCAACTTCAGGGCGCGCTCCGCGCGCCCTGAAGTCGGTCACCGGTCGCGTTAAGCCTAAGCTTCGGCCCGCCAGACTGCGACGCCGACTGACTCTTGTGGACTGTGGGCGCAGGGCGAGCCTAAGCATAGCCTGAATTCAAAGGAATATACGCTGTCAAGGGATAGCAATGTGTTCAATCAAGCAATGCGAATTTTGGACATCCAAGTTGCGTTTATGCGCACAGAATGCAACGAGAAAGTCATCCATTCAGTGCGCTCGCTTATATCCCCACCGTCTGCCTTTTGGTTGACCATCGGCACGGCTCCGCAGCTTCCACGGAATTAAAAGCGCAAGTTGCCATTTAAAAGCGCATTCTGCCATTTTAAAAGCGCTTCCGGCCAAATTAAAAGCGCGCCGCTGCGTTTCGCGGTCGCCAGAAATTAAAAGCGCAAGATGCCAATTAAAAGCTGAACCTGCCATTTAAAAGCTGCAAATATTTATCCCCTTAAGACTAGTTTAACGCTGAAGGGGACCTTCAGGGTGGCACTCCGCTTGTTCCGTAGCACAGCAGACTGGTCGCTCATCTCACTACTCCATAATAAGCCTTCACGGAAGCAAGCGCCGGATTCGTGTTCAGCGTCGACGAAAGTGTTCGAACAAATTTGGACGTATTCGGACAAGTTTGAACATGATTGGACAAGATTGAACATGTTTGGACAAATTTGGACAAGTTTGAACATGTTTGGACAAATTTCGACATGTTTTGGGTGTGTTGTCTGACGCTGTAAGCATCGTAAATGCACTGCAAATTGCAAAACAAACGCCGGATTCGTCTTCTGCGGTGTCAGAAATCCCAGAAACTACTGTCAACTCAATTTTGAAATTTCGACCCTGGGACCGAATTCTTGCCGGCCGGGCACCGAAATCTGGGTAAAGGCGTCCTAAACCGCAAAACAAACACCAGATTCGTGTTCAGCGTCGCCGCAAACCCCCGAAACAACTTTTAACTCAATTTCGAAAATTTGAACCCCAGGATCCAAAAATTCGGCGCGGCCGGGATACGGTACCTAAAAATAGTCAAGACACTTTGCCTAGACCAACTTTTCACGTAGAACACGTTGCGATTTCAATTTACCGCCAAAGGCACGCTTTCCAACCGAAAAATGCGTCCAAAGTCGAAAGTCCTAATTTTCCGCTCGGGACCGATACCTTTTTGGCACTCCGCTTTGCAAAAGCAGGAGTGCTATAGGGGACGTCGGATTGAACAGAATCATCTTAACAGCTTTTCTCGCGCTACACAAATCGGATCGCCAAGCGGTTTTTTGCGTTAGATAGGTTGAGTCGACGCGCAGCCTGGACAAGAAACTAGAAAATTCCGGTAGTGGAAGAATTTTGCGAAAATTCAAAAATTCGAATTTTTACTAAGTAAAAAAAAACATCAGGGCATAACTTGCGCAAAAGTGGGCCGATTTTGGTGATTTTCGGATATGTTGTAGGCCCTTGGACCCTCCAGGCGACACCACCGGAAAGGGCTCCCTAGGTGGTCCGACGCGGGAGTACGGTAGAAAATTTGAATTTTCAAAATTTTTTCCAACCTTTAAAAAATCTAACTCGAGTTTTCGACGGCGGATCCTCGCAAACTCTTCGATCCGGCAAAGACAAATGTATGACCTTTCGTTTGAGACCGAAACCGCCGAGATCGGTCTTGCCGTTCGGGAGATCCGCGGTGACAAAAGTCCCGGGTCCCGAGCGGAAAATTCGGATTTTCGACTTTGGGTGGAGTTTTGGTTTGGAAAGCGTGCCTTTGGCGGTAAATTGGTAATCGCAACGTGTTCTACGTCAAAAGTTGGTCTAGATGAAGTGTCTTGACCATTTTGAGGTACCGTACCCCGGCCGCGCCGATTTTTTGAATCCCGGGGTCAAATATTCGAAATTGAGTTTTCACTTGTTTCGGGGGTTTTCGACGACGCTGAACACGAATTCGGTGTTTGTTTTGCGATTTGGGACGCCTTTGCCATGATTTTGGCGTCCGGCCGGCCAAAAACTGGGTCCTGGGGTCGAATGTTCAAAATTGAGTCGACAGTTGTTTCTGGGGTATTCGGCAGTGCTGAACGCGAATCCAGCGTTTATTCTGCGATTTGGGCTTCCTTTAGCCTGCTTTGGGCGTCAGAACACGTCCCAAACACGCCCAAACTTGTCCGAACATGTTCAAACTTGTCCAAATACGTACAAACATGTTCAAACTTGTCCAAATAAGTCCAAACATGTTCAAACTTGTCCAAACACATTCAAACACGTCTGCTTTGCTTCAGAACAAGCGGAGTGCCACCCTGAAGGTCCCCTTCAGCGTTCAACTAGTGTTACAGCATAACTCCCGGACGACTCAAGCGATCTCGGCGGTTTTGATGTCAATCGAAAGGTAATATAAATGCGCAGCCCGGACAAAAAACCAGGTGAAGATCCACCGTCGCAAAGTCGAGTTATGATTTTTTAAAAGCTGGAAAATAATTTAAAATTTCGAATTTCCTACCGTACTCCCGCGTCGGACCACCTAGGAAGCCCGTTCCTGTTTTGCTCTGAAGAACATCCAAGGGTCTACAACATATCCAAAAATCACCAAAATCGGACCACATTTGCGACAGTTATGGCGTCTTGTTTTTTTTTTACTTAGCAAAAATTTGAATTTTGGAATTTTCCCAAAATTCTTCCACTACCGGAATTTTCTAGTTTCTTGTCCACGCAGCGCGTCGACTCAACCTATCCAACGCAAAAAACCGCTTGGCGATCCCACTTGTGTAGCGCGAGAAAGCTTGGTAAGATGGTTCTGTTCAATCCGACGCCCGCTATAGCACTCCTGCTTTTGCAAAGCGGAGTGCCAAAAATGACAATTTTGCATTTTGGGGCCACATTCTCGCAAGAATTGGTGTAGGATGCTGAAATTTGGCAAATGTCTAAGTTGCACTTGGTAGTACATACTTACAAAATTTCAGCAAAATCGTTCAACCTGGTGACGCGCAAGAGCCGACCAAAGTTGGTACACCCACCATGGGACACCCTGTATATGTCGTAGGCCTTTGTGATACCCAGGCTTTTATGATACCATAGTACTACGAGTCGGAGGTTTCATAAAAGCCGAGGCCTATTTGATACCGCCCTCGCTCGTTCTCTCCAAATCAGATAAGACCGTCCGCTCGCGGCATTAACTCTTCTGTCGAGGCGCATTAGAATGACACATCAACGGTACTGTTAAACGAACCACGCACGCGTTTCAACAACAACAATGGCGACTTCTTCTCACCGGAAAGCATAGCGACGCACGATTTGCGAGGAATTAACAGATCAGCTCTCACGAGTTATCTTAATGCGCACCAGGGTGGCACTTCGTTCCGCACTTCGCACCGTTCTTTTGGCGGAGACACAACGCTAATTGTACAGAAGAGAATAAACCTCAAAGATCGCGGGCCTCTTGCCCGCATGGGATTCTTGGCCAACTACGAAGGGAAATGGTTGACGCGACAGTTGTTGGTGGAGGCCCAACAAGAATCTCACTGGGGGCCACTGGCTGTATCACAACCTCCAGTCTTCAAAACGCGAGTTGTGGTTCGACAAAGCGGCGGCAGAGATGCGGCAGTGCGGTTGACAACAGGAGATGTCTCACCTTCGGCACTTCGCGAACCCCAAACTTTCGGTACCACCGTTACACCCTATGGCTGTAAGTTACGCGAGTACAAACCTCGCCTCGCGCTGCACCAGATGTGATCGAAACAATGATGCGCTATCATGAGCAAACGAGAAGCGACGCGCAATGCGCAAAGGGTTAATGCCGCGAGCGGACGGTCCTATCTGATTTGGAGAGAGCGAACGAAGGCGGTATCAAATAGGCCTCGGCTTTTATGAAACCTCCGACTCGTAGTACTATGGTTGGTATCATAAAAGCCTGGGTATCGCAAAGGCCTACGACATAAACACATCGCCGCGCTGAGGCGCGGCGAAAAAAGGGTGGGCGGGTTGGCCACAGAGCCTAAGCATAGCCTGAACTGAAAGGAATATTCTGCTTGGACCATTTAGAGAGACTGTCAACATCTTACTTACCCAATGAATGTGATGTAGCAGATCTGTCTGTGATGTTACACATTCATCTGTGATGTTACACATTTATCTGTGAAGTTACACATTCGTCTGTGAAGTTGCACATTCATCTGTGATGCTACACATTTATCTGTGCAAAACACCCACGGACTCGGCCGTGAAAAGTCATCTGTGAAGATACCCATTTTATCTGTGGCCATACCGGTTTATCTGTGCCCCATCATTTTCCCCGCGAAAAAACTAAAGCTAGGCAAAATCTGGCCGAGTTTATACACACAGAGGGAAACGTATGTAGTAAGCTGACTGTAGGATAGATAGCAGATCGACCATTCATGGTTAGCCGTCAAGTGTTGTAGGCTCATCCCACGTGGAAAGATTTTGAATTTGATTCTGCAGTACAAGTTTGAGCAGCAGCTAGTTTTACCCCGAGTACCTGAATTTGGGATAGCTACTGTAGGAAACTCGGTCATGCTGTTTGAAAATGCAAATTCGCCCCTGTCATGCGAGACACCTGCGAGTCCAGTAAAGCGGCAGTCGTTATTTCCGTCGAGAAGAACTCAGAAAATGCCCGCCGCCCCGTATAAGCTGGCAGAGCTGATCCATTCCAGTTTCGAGGAGTTGCAGGACGCGAGTACAACGTCGAAAAAGACGCTCGAGTCGCTGAAGAAGGCGAAGGCGGACCATGCGCACCACTCGCTCTCGCAGCTCTTCGACAAGGCCAAGCTCCACTTCAAGACGGGCGAGGAGGAGGAGGCATACAAGCTCTTCTTCCGCTTCTGCTCCCTCGCCGAAGGCGTTGGCAAGACCGCCGCCTTCGACAAATGGACCGTGGATAATAAGGCGAGTGGCGGGCGTGCAAAGCCAACCAAACTCAGCAGACGCTATGTAGCCGTTTCCTCTTCAGCGCGAATTGAAGAAACGCATGAAGGCGTCCATGGATTGTATGGAAGAGCTAACCGCGAGCCTGCAGCGACGCTACCAGCTGAAGAGGGAAGGCAGCGACCGACTGACTCAGGAGAGCCGAGAACTGGAGCTGCTGCAGAAGGAGCAACGAGAATTCGGGCGCGACGACAAGTCTCCAGCGCAGAACGGATCGACGACGGCTCATGGCGAACGGAACGGCTTGAGCGCGAGGGAGAGCGCGCGTGACAGCCTCGCCTTCTTGGGTAGGCGGTCGCTGCCGAATTACGAATTGTCTCGCTGAAATTCACAACGAGTGTTGTTGAAGGCGACGCGAGCGTCATTCGACCGGAGGAGCTGTACAGCTTCGTTTCCGGAAAGGAGAGCGGCGCCGTGTTCATTCTGGACTTTCGCGAGGAGAGCGACCGGCGGCACGAGTTCGACTGCGCGCCGAATTCCGCCTGCACCACCATCACGATACCCGCTTCGGTGCTCTACGACGGGTGGGAAGGGAGATAGGAGCTGGTTGTTCATAACTATACCTTCCTTCGAGCTCCGTTGTTGCCATTCGCAGCTGCACCTTCACCAAGCTGCGCAACACCTATCCGGTGAGCGAGCGGACGCTGCTGGCGCGTCTCGTCCACGCCGACTCCATCGTGCTGGTCGACTCGGCCTTCGACCCCAACATTTGCGAGCTGGAGAGGGGCACGCGCGCCGCCATCCTCTACAACGCCCTCACGCAGGTTCTCTAGAGCGTTTAGGTGTGATTGATCGTGAGGCTAGGAGTGGGGGGGGGGGGGGTGGTGGTGGTTAGAACGGGCTTCGGGGGGGGGGGAGGGTAACAAGAACTAGAGTGTGTTCTTGGAGCTCTCCAAATGACAGCCAAAATGCAAAATGCAAAAAACATTGCCAAACACCGTCAGTTTTTGCTCATTTTTGAGGCAAATTTTACCAAAAGTGCAAATGCTCAAGGAAGCGCCGCAGGAGAAAATTTTGGTGTACTTTGGATAAATTTTGGGGCTTTGAGAGGTGAGCTTCGTCATTGTGCGTCCCGCTTGCAGTTCAACTCGGAGGGCCGCCTGAAGCGGAGGCCCCGCTTCCTAGAGGGAGGCTTCGAGAACTGGCGTCTCCACTACCCAATGTTCACGAGGAGAAACGAGCACTTCGACGACGGCTCCGAAGCCACCAAGTCCATGTCCGACTACTTCGCCAGCGAAGACGAGTCGCAGCGGCCCAGATTCGGTCGGTTATTCTTCCAACTCTTGAGCTTGCTTGAGCGAATGGAGCGTAGCCCAAACAGTTGACGACTGCGCAAGTAACGGCTGCATATGCGTAGACAGGTCCTCTTTCAGTGACGGCCGAGTACCCGGACCTGAGCAGCTGGGAGCTGAATCTGTGGGAGCCGGTGCCCGTGGAGCATCTCGACGAGCCCACCTCCCTCTCATCCTCGTCCTCGCTCTCCCCCATTCCTGCTACTGCTACTACTGCGCAGCCGGCGCCGTCTAGACCGCTGGTAGACCGAACCACAAAGCCGAAGGAAGTGGTCGTGCTCGGAATCGAAGGTGAGTCGATGCGCTTCCGCTTTTGTGGCAGCCTCAGCTGCTACCAATTGTCACTTCGTCCAGACTCGACGGCTGCCTCGTCCCAGTCGGCCGGTGACCTGACGAGCGCCTCCTCCTCCGATCTGTCTCTCTTGCCGGTGTCGGCGGCCGAGCCGTCCACTTCCTCAGAGAACGCGTCGTCCTACTTGTCGGCCGCGTCGCTTCACGCCGCCCGGGTGCCGGCCGTCGACCGCTCGACCAAGGGCGCCGCCTTGGCGGCCGCTGGTGGTGTCCGAGCTGCGGCCAGGGTCGCCGTCGGCGCGGGTGGCGACACGGAAGAGGGCGAATCGTCGCTCGAATCCCAGCGCTCGTCGGACTCGGCGCTGTCGGAGGCGCAGCGTCGAGTCGACCTGGCCACCTCGGCGCAGATCGACAACCAGGAAGAGTTGGACCGACTGAAGCGATCGACCGAAGCCAAGGTCAAGGAACTGATTGCGGAGCCGAGAGCGGCGGCGGCGGCGGCGGCCGACGGCGCCCAGACACCCGTCGGTGGTCTATTGGTCTTGTTCTCGAATTACGCACACGTATCCACTGGTTTAGACTGCTCTTCTCTTCGGCACTTCGCGCACAGGCGAGCAGAACTATGATCCCGAACCCCAGCGTCGGACCTCGAACCGATCTTCGTACGGCATCGATCGCGACAGAGGCATTGTTTTTTACGCAGTGTCCAGTCCACCAAAGATTGTGAAATCGAACTGTGACACTTTGCAGCCCCGGCGGCGCCGACGACGACCAATCGAAGCCTCCATCCGAGGGACGAGTCGCCGCCTAGGCGGCAGAATGCCGACAGTATCCCTCCGTCGCGTCGCGTTCCAACGGTCGACAGATCGAAGAAGCCGAATCCCCATCCAGACGCGCAGAAAATGTGGGCGCCCCTTTCACTATCGATTGCAGTGGCGCGCACTTCAGATTCGTACCTACATGCTATACTTTCCGTTCAGAAGAGCCTACTTCGAAACCCGTCGAGAGGAGGCGCTTCGCCGTCTGGCGAGCGGCGGCCAGGGCAGCGACTCTGGCGGGGTGCGCTTTGGGCTCATTGGTATGCTGTATCTGTCAGGCGATTATTCTACGCGTACTATTCTTTTCAGAGGGGGACGTGCGGCCTGCGCAACCTGGGCAACACCTGCTTTGTGAATTCGGTTGGTGCAGCGCGCCTTTCCGCCGAATGTAGTAATCGGCCAAGGATAACACACCCCTATGTCACTCAGGTGCTCCAGTGTCTGGCCAGTCTGGACGGCGTCCGACAGCTCTTCACGCGCACCGACTTTCTCAACGACGTTTGCTTGTGAGTGATAGTGGGAGAAAAGTCGTTCTTCAGAGCTTTCTATGTCAGTAGCTTTCAGCAACAATCCACTGGGATCGAGAGGCGCCGTCACCGTTGAGTTCTCTGCGCTCGTCAGCTGCTTGTGGAGCGGTCGATGGCGCGTCCTGGCCCCCAACGCCTTCATTGTGAGTGGAGGGGCACTGTAGGATTCATATTTGTGTTAACGGCCAAGCCGGCGGCCTTGAATGCGCTATAGACTCTGCGGAGCTGACACTTCGGCAACGGCGGATTGTGATCCGACGGCTGATCGTTTTCTTTCAGCTTGTCTGCGAGCTGCCGCCTTCAGCTCTTGCAATGGGCGGAAAGCTTTGCTTTCCCGCATATGTTCATGTATCTTTCTTTAGACACGACTGGTACACGACAAGATCGCCCAGAGCTCTCTACTTAGCTCGACAACGACCCACCTCGACATGGGCGTCTCCAGGTCGATCGGACCTTGCCGGCAGCCGAGTGGGGCTCGCCCGAGATCTGAAACAGTGAACCTGGTGTGCGCCTAGGACGTGTGTCTCTAGAACCCTATATACAACCATATGATACCATCACAATGCTGATTGTTCATTGGCCAAAGGGGGGTAGTAGCCTTACAACTTTCGATTCTTATAAACCAATCGGTCGTGACAGGGCTTAATATTTTTCCAACCATCCATATGGGACCCTATAGGAGCCTCGGTTCGGCTTAACGTTGTATTTAAAGCTAATATTTCCGTAAAAGCCGTGTCGCTGTCATTGCGAAGCTGCCACCAGAGAGATCGCTGAGAAGATGTCCGTGGGACGGAACACTGGGTTGTAAACCTCTGACTGCCATGTCACGAGGAGCTTCGCCGGTACAGCGATCCAACCGATATTTGCGTATGTCTCCAGTGGTGTGAGACAGGGCTCCACATGTGCAAGAGTACTGAGTGCACTCGTTGCGTCTCAGTCATCCTGACGGATACCTGTTTGGGTACTCCCGATGGGTATACACCATGCTCCCTTTTGACCGGCCAATCGGGTCGATTGGAGAGTAGCGGATGCACAATATAGTGGAAGGAAGGTGGATGAGTGGAGCCCACTCATTTTATAGAAGTGGCGGATGCACCGGCGTTACGTTGTGTGCCTCTGGTGCGCGGAATGGACATTGGCAGCCACACGCTTCAAGTTCAACGCAACATTTACCATATTACCACCGTAATATACAAATT